>VMDO01025139.1:0-28677 GCA_007922755.1 Pedetes capensis | reverse complement strand
ATCGTCTCTTTGCACATATGTAGTCAATTTGATTTCTGTATGTTCCATCTGGTGAAGTCCATGTGTATAGTCTCCGTTTATGATGTTGAAAAAATGTATTTGCAATGAAAAGGTCATTGGTCCGACAAAATTCTATCATGCGATCTCCAGCTTCATTTCTGTCACCAAGACCATATTTTCCAACTACTGGGCCTTCTTTTTTGTTTCCCACCTTTCCATCCAGTCACCAGTGATTATCAGTATGTCTTGATTGCATGTTTGATCTATTTCAGATTGCAGAACCTGATAGAAGTCTTCCTTTTCTTCATTTGTGGCCTTGGTGGTGGGTGCATAAATTTGAGTAATAGTCATATTAACTGGCCTTCCTTGTAGGCATATGGATATTATTCTATCACTGACAACATTGTATTTCAATACTCTCTAGAAATATCCTCATAGACACATGGAGCAGTGTGCGTTACTAATATCCTAAGGGCTTCTCAATCAAATGAAGTTGACAATCAAGATTAAACATCACATGTCTACCTCTTATCAACCTGGTGCCCCAACACATCTTCTTAAGCCATAAAATTCGACTCCTGGCCTCCAAAAGGCTCATAACCTTCTTATAATGCAAAATACATTTAGTCCATCTCCATGAATTCCCATAGACCTAAGTTTTCAACAATACACAAAAGTCTAAGTTCAAAGCCTCCTCTGTGATTCAAAGCATACTCAGAGCTGTGAGCCTCTATAATATTAAAAAGAAAATTTTATACTCCATAGATATAATAGCACAGAACAAACATTGTCATTCCAAAAAGAGAGGATGGAAAGAAAAGATTAGTCCAAAGCAATACCAAAACTCAATAAGGGAAATATTTAATCCTGTAGCTCCATATCCAGTATCAAGGAAGTGTGAGCTCTCACAGGTTTGGGTCTTATCAGTTGGAGCCTACATAACTATCACTTGGTCTGGCTCATCTTCCTGCCTGCCACTTTCCTCAATAGATGTTCCACATTCATGGCATTTTTAACATTCTGGGATTTCCACTGCATTTTCAGTTTACCCACATTGTTGTTGAATGCTGATGAGTGGGATCCATCTCATACTGACCCTATGTACAACACAACAACATACTACCCAACATTGTACCATGCACACAAACTTTTTATGTTTGAGTCCTCTGTTGCAGGCACTAGGATTTCTTTTTATTTTGAGTCAAGCCACATCAGTAAAAAGAGATTCCAGGGGATTTACACCTTACCCATCATTAAGGTCAACTCTACTTTGAGGAGACAACTCTTCTCAAGTCATTTCTTGATTGCCTTCTAGTCTAGGGGGCTCATTGTTGGCAACTATATTTGACAGTGCTTCTCTGCTCTTAGTAGAGTTTTCAATGCCAATTGTTTCAGGAGTGGGCTGCAGCATCCTTCTCCATAGTCAGTCTTAGTCTGGAAGCTCAGTTGAAACCAGGCCACCATGGGTGGCCTTGCTGATATCTGAAATAGCAGTGGCATAGCTTTCAGCATCACAGCAACATCCAAGCTCCCACAGCACAACATGTGGGATTTACCCATATAGCTACATGAATTTCCCTTGAATGAGCTACCTGAGAAATATTGATCCTGCCACACATTGCCTGAATACACAGGGCTTCCTTTGAAATCTGGGTGGAACCTCTATGAGTCCATATCGCTTGCATCCTATGTGCCTACAAGACCAGCCTCATATACAAGATGCTAAGGTCTGCTGTCAGCTTACGCAATAGCCAGACTTCCTTGGAATATGGCTGCAGTGTCCTTTGAGTGCCTGAGAGACTGAAGATTGGGAAATACTTCCCTTTGAGAGGAAAGCATCCTATAGCTATCTCCTCAAAGCAAGCTATTCCAGTGAACTAAAACCTTTACACCCTTGAGGCTGCAATGGTTGGGGGCTGGCCAGTTCCTGAGATGATGTCAAAGTCTCTTTCCTAGTATCTGAATGAAAATTATGTGGCTTTTAAAAATGGCCCTAATCTCTTCAGTGGCCATACATTCCTTGGCCCAGACTTTACACATGCTTCTTCTCTGGCCAAACTACAAGCTTTTCAAACTTTTTGGTTCTGCCTTTAGTCACATTTCTCACTATATTCTTGGCCAACATCAGGCAGCAAACTGCACAACACAGCCTGAATGCTAGGCTACCTTGAAATTTCCTCCTTCAGATTAGTCCATTACCTTTAAACTCAGTCTCCAATAAAGCTTCAGGGCAAGGAAAAAATACAGACAATTTCTTTACCACAGTGTAACATGAGTGTGCTCTAGTCCAATTCCAAAGTGAGCCCTTATTCTCATCTGAAACCTCACCAACACAGTCTTTATTGTTTGCATTGTCTATTGGCATTCTGGTTTTCTAGACTACCACCAGAATCACCAATTAAGCCCTGCTTGCAGTATCCTAGAGCTTGTACAGCCTATATCTCCAAGTTTTTCTAAATTTCTCGTACATACCAGTGCAAAAATCTAAGAACCACATGATCAGGTTTTGTCACAAAAATGACTCCTCTTCTCTGGCGTCATTTTCTGTGTTAGCCAGACTCTCAAAACTTTCACAAATACCTGATAGACCTAGAAAAAAGGGAAAAGATTGGTTCTGGGTCCTAGTTTCAGTTTCTGTCAATGGTCATCCAATTCCTTTGTTTCTTGGTTGTGGGAAGGTAGAGTAACATGGAGAGAGAGAGGAGAATGTGGAGAAGCAATGTTGATTTAATGTTGATTGCGTCTTGGTGTCAAGAGGAGAGAGTGAGGGAGCAACGAGAGAGAAAGGGAGGGAAGAAGTAAGAGATAGAGAGAAAGAGAGAGAGATGGAAATTCCTGCAATAGTGGACATTTTCCTTTTTCCATTTGTATTCCATCTGTTCTCCCAGTTCATGTGATGTTTCTGCTCATATTCAAGATTCAAGGTAGGTCTCCTTAGTTCATTCTCTCTAGAAACATGCTCACAGGCATATTCAGAGGTGTGTTTTACTTATATCTTTAGTGCTTCTCAATTCAATCCTGCCAGGTGTGGTGGTGCATGCCTATAATCCCAGCAGGTTGGGAGGCGGAGGCAGGAGGATCGCAAGTTCGAGACCACAGGCAGTCTGTGTAATTTAGCAAAACCCTGTCTCAAAAAGTAAAAAAAAAAAAAAAGAAAAAAGAAAAAAGATTTATCACCACTCCAGGGTAGTAATATGTATTACAACACTCTCATATGATGCTGGGCAGTAACAACAAGCTGCAGGTCTCAGATAGACATGTGATCACAAGGGTAAACAATTGATACTCTACAGTGTTGCTCATCTATGATGCTCAGTAGGTTAGGTACATTAAATATATTCTGGACACAATATTTTATCTTATGATAGGTTTATCAGGATGTTACCCAGAGTAAGTTGAGAAACAACTGTAAAAATTTGCAAATATAAAGGATTTTTTTGTTTTGTTTTTAATATTTTTTTAGAGCTGGGCTTAGCAACATTCATTTTTTGTGTGTTGTTATTGTTGATAGGTGCCATAGAGTAAGATCCGACTCATAGAAACTCTCATAAGGCTTTTAATGGCTGATTGTTTTGGGATTGCTTCAAGAGTAGACCAGCACGTTCTCCCTTTTTTCTATGTCCTTCTCCCATTTTTGGATCAAACTCAGCACCTTATAGAACATGGGGAAGCACTCTATCAACTAAGCTAAAATCACTTATTTCTTATTAGCTAAACCTAATAGAAATATGGTCAATAACTCAAGTTTTGGAAATATATCTTTATTTCTCCAATCTTACCATTTCTGTGTCTAATAATTATGTGAAACTTTACTTAGAGCTCATTGTTTTCTTCTATGCTATGTACTTTATACCTATATTCAAATGATGGTGCCTGCTTTATTCTAGAGTATTCAATAAATAATGATATAATATATGTGTAAGAGAAGTCAGTATTCATGGAATATTAATCATGATTAATAAATTATCCATAGAAAACCTAGAAAAGATATGAATTTTATTACAAGAAATCACCTTCTCCCTTTTGTTACCTGCTTTTACTTTGTCACTTCCACCTTCTTAACTAGTTGAACAATCAAGTCTCATATTAAGTATATACATACTTTTGGCAGAACATTCTAATTTTAGCAGTTTATACAACAGAAATAGTATATACTCATATAAAGATGTTACACAGTAAGATTATCATTCAAGAACAGTAACAAAAAGATAGAGGATACCTAGTGTCTATTCATGGATTCTAATTAAAAATAGCATGGTATTATTGTAGCTGTTAGGTGCCATTGATTTGGGTTTGACTTGCATTGACCCTCAATAGGTTAAAAAGTCATTAATAAGAAAGAAAATAACTAAATCTACTAATAAGGACTAAAAGACCACTAGGTGAACAAAAAGAAAAGCATAGTATATAACACTTATAAATTCATATTCATAAGGTACATATTCCATGTGCATTAATGTATATTTATAAATAGTATATGAGTTACAATTTCATATTTGATGAAAATGTTAATTTATGGATACTCTTGAAAGTGTGGAATTTCAGGGACTTTCAATTTTTACTCTATTTCGCACTTAGTATTTTATTTATTTATTTATTTATTTATTTTTATTGGAAATTTTTAGTGTACGCCTTAATGTGATTCATTCTGACATGCTTTTCATTGTGACATTTCCATATATGCATTTTGATGTACATTATTCATATAGGTTCCCCCTTACCCTCTTGTATGCTTCCCCCCACACACCCTCCCCATCAAAGTCTTCTCTATCATTTACTTGGTAATATTTTTCTATATGTCCTTGGATTCCAGTTCTGTTTAAGGTAGAAACTTTTCCTGTATTGAACTTTGTTTTTATCTTGTCAGAACAATTGCATGCATTTTCTAGACCATTTAAGCACTTAGTATTTTTAAAGAAAGATAATTTTTTGAATGAAATTCTAAAGATGAAAACCAAAATGATGTAGAAAATACATTTTAAATTACAGGCTCATAGTTATTTAAAACACGTTATGGGGAATCTAGTTTATGGTTATAAAATAAGAACATTTTTTTTCTCTTTTCTGTAATTATGATCTTGTGCAACATATTGATATGTATCTGATAATTTTTTTATTAAGAAGGTATTCTCATTTTAAAAGAAAAAAATAACATGTATCTCTATAGATGTACACACACATATATATGCATGTTTGCACATCAGAGTTTATATCTGATGCAGATGAGCACATTTATCTACACTATCCTCTGGATGCTGACATTTAGATGGCTCAGCGTCCCCGTTAGGGCCCGAGATATATACTTAGCCAGTTAAAACAATGACAACAATTCCATGTAGGCCTGTTAATGGTATTTTGGGCATCCCTCAAGCCACTGAATAGCATCTTAAGAAGATTTGCAGTCTGATTAGACTTCTGAGACTCAAAATCACTATTAAAACATTTTTATGTATCAAAAGTATTTTTGAATCATTTAATATTTTTGTTGTTGATATAATTTGAAAAGCTCCATCAGCAAGTAAGCCTGAATCCAAATTCTTTATTTGGAAGAAAAAAGATAATTATCTCTATGCTGAAGTATCACTCTGCTCTGCTAACAGCCACAGCCAGGCCTGAGGATTTTAGCAACTCAAATAAATTAATTAGTGGAACCAGCAATTAATTTGCAGCCCATTTATCAGAAAAGCTTAATGACTCTGACATAAACCCATATCTCATTTCACAACCTGCTGTACCGCCCCTGCTCCCTGCAGCTGTTCCTTATTGTTCTTTGGAGCACCAGCATACCTAAAGATTACTTGCCAGAATGGGTGTCCCTGGGTCCTGCACACTTCTAGTGTAGGAGCCTGGCAGAGTTCTGGGCCAGCTGATGTGATGGCCATGCCAGACACTTTCTCCTCTGACCAGGCCTTTTGGCCTGTCTACATGATTATAGCAGATGGTTCCCTATTCTCAGATGTTTTGCAAATCTCAAAATAGAAAAAGAAAAGTATTATTGCTGCCACTCCATTTTTCATGTTGAAGGAGGGCGAGATCCAGGGTGAGTGAAGTCCAGGGAAATACATGTGAACTACAGTGGAAAATGGTAAAATGCCATTCCTAACTTTCACTGAAGGAAAAGAAAGGGCACACCAGGTAGTTTTCACATATCATTCATTTTGTCTGTGTTTACTAGCTTATTTGTTTTCATGCCCTGCATACAGATGGAAGAACATCAAAGCGTTCTGTCTCTTTTGCAAATACCTGTTTGTATTCATATTTTTCATTTTTGTTTTGGAGAAGAAACTCCAAAAAAGCTTTAAAATGAGAAACTAAGAAGCAAGCTCAAACTGTAACTCTTTTTCCAATTGGTAAAAATGTCAAACTTTTATACTTTTTCATCCCTACCACGCAAATGGGCTGGGATTTAGCTCACTTGGTAGAGCGCTGCGCTGCAGTCTCTGAGGTCCCGAGTTCAATTCCCAGCACTGCATTAATGATCTCCCAATCCACTCCCAAGGCAATCCTGAAATAGTCAGCCATTGAAAACCCTATGAGGGTCTCTATGAGTTGCATACTGACACCACTGCACCTAACAACAACAACAACCACACAAATATCCTTTCTTCCCATATGACATCTAATAGATCAAATAGAGAAACTGGAATAGGACATGCAAATGATATGAAAACTAGCAAAAGAATCTGAGCAAAACTGTATGGAGCCTTATGGAGGATGGTATGTATAAGTTATATGTGAGTCACCACATGCTAACCAATCTCACAAAACCACAAAAACATTGGTAGCCAGAGAATGAGTTCTTCTTGAGAATACACTCTGAATTGGTATTCTGATAAGCAATGGGTTCCTAACAGCCATCACAATCCATTAATTTTTGTTCCTGAGATAAAAATTTCCATTTAGGATAAGTGCCCAGGTGTCACCTGTTAGAAATGGATATAAGCAATAAAACTAGACTATGATAGAAACAAAATCTCCGTAGTTTCAGAGGAATGTGAAAAGCACCCAGAAGCCAGGCCCTGTGACACACACGTGTAATCCCAGTGACTCAGGAAGCACAGGCGTGAGAATCTGAAATAGAGACCAGTGGAAGCCTGTTAAATCTAGTGAGATCTTGTCTCAAAATAAAAAGTAAAGCATGGGCTGAGAGTATGCAGTCCAATGCTATAGCACTTGTGAGGCTTGCACAAGGCCCTGGGTTCAAACCCCAAGTACCAAAGAAAAATGTCCAGGATAAAGATACTGTATGAAGTCATCTCATGCACAATAGCACTCATCTATCTGCACATAAGCACTGTTAAATAAAAAAAATGTTCAGATTGATGTTAGGAGGGAAACAAAAAAATGCAAGAGAAGGGAAAGGAATTTCTTTAATAGCAGAAGGGATGTGATTTCAATTAAGAAAATTCTGTGACCATAAGAACTGCATACACTGCAAAGGCTGTTCAGAGAAAGACTTTACTTTTGTACAAAGCATGAAGAATTCTAGAAAGAATGGAGAACTGTGGAGGTAGTGAAGACATGATAGATAATAAAAAGTTTTACCCTAAGGGAAGACTTTTAAAGAAGAGTTTGTAAGCTAGCTCTGGCAAATGAAAGAAGCTTAACTAAACTTTGATCAATTAAAAGCAGTAGGTATTTTATTCAAACTTATCAAGTAGGCACAAATTTTTCAGCTAATATTTATGATACAAAGGCATGGATTTGGACAGCTTGTATCTGGCTATTTCATAGGTAAACAAAGAGGACATCCATGAATCTGTATAAGTCATGTTAGAAAGAGTTACTCCTTATATTTTTCTTTTCTGGTAACACAAAAGGATTGGGCAATGGAATTTTGAATTATTTATATTTTTCTAGACATACCTAAGGTACAGCAACATTGTCAGCACCATATTGTTAGACACTTTTTCTGTTCTATTCACTGTCTCATGCCCAGAACCTAGGACAGTGTCCAGTTTATAATTGCTTTATGATATATTTTAGTAAATAAATAAATAAATAAACAAGCAGGAATAATGTACACAAAACTCACTAGGATAAAAAAGAAAGGAGCCACACAATTACCTAATTCTAGATAACACTATAAACTATTTAGTTCATGTGGAAAGAGCACGATTTAGGGAGTAGAAGATCGGGCACAGGACCTGAGAAGTAAGAATTGATATTCTTGCAGGAAAAGAGAGCAGTTCTCTTCACTATTTTCCTAAGTTGAATATTAAGACATCTTTTTTTTTAAAAAAAGGAACATTTAGAGCCAAATGCCATGCTGCATATCTTGAATCCCAGGGACTAAGGAAAGTGAAGCAGAAGGATCACAAATTCGAAGCCGGAGTCAGCTTACATAACTTGATCCATTTTCAAAAAAAAAATAATAATTAAAATGAATGGGATGCAATCTAGTAATAGAAAGTGTGGAAGGCCCTAGGTTCAATCCCTAAGTATAGGAAAACAAAACCAAAAACATAAACAAAATACAAGGAGGTGGAGGGGATGCAGCTGTGGGGGACTAGGTTCAATTTGAGATTTTTTATTTTTATTTTCCAGTATTGTAATTTATTCCTCACAGTCATGGGAAAAAAGTGTAAATAATAACAATTAATAACTCTCAGTACTCTGCATACTTCAAACTATTTGCACAGACAGTATTTCATTTGATCTTTACCACAAACATAAGATAGGGAAGAAAGTTTTGATTATGAGTTCACAACTATTAGAAATATTCTCAGGAGAAGTAGTATATAATAGTGTGACAAGCATGTATGGGAGAAAACCAGTATGCTAAATAAAATCTCAGTTAGAAGAAAAAAATATCTGATCAAAGTTGACAGTCTAAACACAGTAAGTGCAGGAACATGCCTTTTGTGGCCCGTATGTTTCCTAGCACCACACAAAAAACCTAACATTACAAATGTTGTTCAGAAAACCTTTTTAAATCTGTGATGAGAGACTGAGCAAACAATGATGTGTGTTTCTTATGTATAAATACAAGAAAAAGGAGAGCTTTTTTTCTTTTCATGTTAATTAGGGAATATGTGATTTCCAATAGAAAAAAAGAACCTATAAAAGCACATAACAAAATATCAAATATGTGTGGCTCTCTAGTAAACCAAAAATAATGATCCTCTCTAATGTTGTATTGCCAGAAATGCCAATTTATGAATCAACTACTCCTCTAGTCCTAAGCTTTAGCCTTTAAAGACCAGATTCAGAAGGCCTTATTAGACAGAGTATAAGAATCATCACTGGAGTTTTTAAGTCCTCGCAATGTTCTGCCAAGTCCTCCTCAAATATACTAAATTTTAACATTTGACCTACCTGTAAGAGAGATGAATTCTAGAAAACAGATTACATGAATGATAACGATAATTCACAAGCCACTATGACTGGGAAAATAGAACACTGTTCCATCTCATCTGATCTCATAAGCTAAGCCTGTTAGTTTGAATGAGAGACTGCCTGGAAATACCAGGTGCTATAGGCTTGGGAGAAAGACCTAGCAACCAAATTCCCAAAATCCAGCCATGGAAAAGCCTATGAATAGCAGAGAAACTCTGTCAGGCATGGCACAGCATTGACTAGTGAGGCAGTGTTTCATTCTGTGGAATGTAGGATGGCTATGAGTCAGACTGACTCAATAGCAACTAAAAACAACAAACAATAAGAGACCCGAAACCTATTGTACATTGATAATATGGAAAGAGGAGAGTCTTATGTCAATTCAAAACACTCAAGCCAAGAAAATGAGAGGGATTTTTATGCTTTTTTTTTTCAGTTTGCTGCATTTGGGGGTTTAACCCAGGGGCACACATATACTTCGCAAGCACTCTAGTCTGGAGCTAGACTCCCAGCCCTTTCTTTGTTGTTTATCTTGAAACATACTCTTGCTAAGTTAGGCAGGGTGCTTCTGACCTCAAACCTGCAATCCTCCTGCCTCCACTTCCTGAGTTGTTGAGATTACAGGGGTGTGCCACCATGTCCGATTTTTTTATGCTTTTAAAATCAATAAATACAATAACAGGTAATATCACTTGCTCAGCTTTTCATGTTCTTAATAGATGGCTATTCCTTTACTAGGATAGTTCAAATGAAGGAGGAGAAATAAATTGAAAAAAAATCTCTTATTCCATCCCATACCTGGGGAGTAGAGCAGGAGAAGCTGCACCAAATAGAAAAAGGAAGATGGAGAAATAAGATTACCACCTAAAAACCATCAGAGAAGTGGGTGTTTGGAGTTGTAATTCAGTGTATGAGTCATGGAAATCTGGGATGCAAGTGATAGAAAATCAATAGAATGTGTTGTGTCAAGAAGGCTAATTTATTGGAAGAATATTAGGGTATCATCTGTAATTGAGGAAATGGTTGAAAGCTGAACAGCATGAAGAAGAGGAACAAATTGATTAGGATACTACCAAGACTTATTCTCTCCATTTGTTATGTCTGTCATTCTCTGGAGGGCACTCCCCTGGTGTGCATGTATTCTGTTTTGCTTCAGACCATCTGACAGGATCCAAGGTCAGAGCCTGAGACTTTTCCAATGACGGACTTTTTTTTTTTCCCTGTTGGCACTATTAGGAAACAAATGTCATGGAACAATTCTCTGTACACAGCTTTGGTCTGTTACTGGAATTGATTCACAAGGAGAAGAGAAGATCATGCACAGCCAACTAGAACTGTCACTGGGACCACATGGTTATGCAGAGGCAGAATTGGGAGGCAGTCAATAAGATACATGTGTAAATTATCTGGACATTTATGAATATAGATGGTCAGGTTAAGACACAGATCAGCAAAGGGGCAGAACAGAACTGCCTTTCTTGGCAGTTGATAAATTGTATACTGACATTGACGATAAAGAGTGTAAATATATCTAGTATTTAAGAAATAAGAAATGTGAAAAATCAAAATAATGAATGAACTGAAATTAAGATTATGCACACTATATTAATAACAAAGATTTTATTTTTTATTATGTTCCTTTGGAGCATGTGTTAACTTGAAAATCATTCATTGTTGAACTTAGATACTTGGAACAAGATAGTATGAACAGTTGTCATCTTTCTGTTGCCAGTAGCTGACCTTCCTATGTAACTGGGCACTGTCCTAAGCATCTTGGTTGGAGGCAGAATAGTCCTCCACTATAGAAATCCTAAATACCATATTCTTTTTCCTAGTATTTTTATTTCCCTAAGAAGTGTACATTTGACTTATTTTTAAAGTACCCAAAACTAAATCATGAGCTATTCAACCAAGAGATTAAGAGCAGATGGCAACAGAGGCAGAAACATCCAGTTTCTAGTGAATCAGGAGAAGCTGTGTGAAGGCCACACTGAGTGGAATAGCTCTGTGCTGTAATCACAGCTCTGTGCCTAACTGTTCCATGGTTTCCTTCATTCTTGCTCATATTCTAATCTGATTTTCCAGCCAGCCACATTTCTGGGCACTACCCAATATTCTTTTTATAGAATTGTTTATATACTTAAATAAGATAGAAATGATTTTCGATGTTTGTGACCTAGACCTCTGCCTGATGCATAAGGACTCAAAAATAAGTCTTAAGAACTACAGCTTCCTAAAAATAAATTGCATGTGATGAAAAAGCATCTTGGAATTTATTTTGTAGTCAATGAGAAAATAGGGTATGATTTATATATAGCTTGTCAAAAATACAGTTCTGCATAAAGTGTGCCTGCATTTAGTCTTTATGAATGCTATTAAAGTAATCCTTAGGATGTAAGAAAAAGATACTTGATGATAAAGTTTTCTAGACTTTAAACATTTTGTTGAAGATGATTTTTAGGTGTATCTTATAAATTGATAATTATGGCAGGAATTGAGTTAAATTATAAAAGTAATTTTCTCTCTTTCATCATTGATGAATAGCATGCTTTGTTTTTAAGCATAAGTATGACTAAGTAGAAATATTTAGCTCCATTGGTAGACTGCTGCTCTACAATCTCAGAGGACATGGATTTGACCCCCAGCACCACAAAAATGGGAGAAGGACATGAGAAATTCTGATGAAATTCCAAAATTATTATTATTATTATTATTATTAATTTATTAATTAATTTATTATTTTTTATTTTTATTTTTTGCAGTACTGGGGATTGAACCCAGGGCCTCACGCCTGCATGATGCTCTGCAAGTGCTGGACCACACAGCTGCACCCTCAGCCTGATTTTTTACTTTTTGAGACAGGGTCTCACTAAGTTACACAGACTGCCTCTGGTCTCAAACTTGTGATCCTCCTGCCTCCACCTCCCGGGCCACTGGGATTACAGGCATGCACCACAGCTTCTGGCCTAAATTCCAAAATTATTAAACATTGAAAACCCTATGAGATGGATCTGATTTGATGGCACCTAAGAACAACAAACAACAAGTAGAAATATTAAAGAAATACTAAGAAAAGGATGACATGTAAAATGACGAGCTGGAACTGAAATGATTACTTATATGATTTGAAATCTAATCAGATAAACAGAGCATAAAATCAACATTCCTCCCAAGACTTTTAGGAATTGTTTAATGCAAAACCTTATAACTTTGGTTTTAATCTGATCTCAAATTTCCATCCAGAGTCAAACTGTTCAGTGTCAGATTATAATTTTACAAATAACATTTACAAGGTACTCTGCCTACCTATTTGTGCTCATTAGAAGTTTTGTATTATTTAAATATTAGAAATGTTGACATTGAATTCAGATATCTCATGTTAAACTGAAAGCATTTTGAATTTGTAACTGTAAATTTTTATCAATAAATACTTCTCACAAAACATGTCGAGCAAGAAATGATATAAAAAATTTGTCTAAAATAAAATTGCACTGAAAATGTCCA
This sequence comes from Pedetes capensis, assembly GCA_007922755.1. Classification (NCBI taxonomy): domain Eukaryota; kingdom Metazoa; phylum Chordata; class Mammalia; order Rodentia; family Pedetidae; genus Pedetes; species Pedetes capensis. The sequence goes on along the minus strand of VMDO01025139.1, from coordinate 15,834 downwards.
AAGAAGCTTTAATATTCATCTTTAAAAATTAACACATATCTTAATTTCACTATTTCATTCTGAGTAGTAATTTTTGACAATGCTAATATTCTTAATATTTACAGTCTCAAGCATTTGAAGCATATTTCAATCACTTTAAATGAGATATTTGGCTTATTTGGCAAAGTTCAATAGAGGAGTAATAGGAAGTAAATGGACTACTTTAATGAAAAAGATGTTCATAAAAAACTATTTTTATTCCAGTACTGGGTGTTAATCCCAGGGCTTCACTCATGGTAGGCAACTGTTTCACACTGCTATCCATATATATATCATATGTGTATTATATATGTGTGTATACAATACATACAATATGTGTATTATATGTGTGTATAATATATAATACACACATATATGTATATATACACATATATATGTATATGTGTGTGTGTATATATATATATATATATATATATATGTATATATGTTTAAATATGAAGAGAGAATCTCAATAAGTTTCACAGGTTACCTATGGCCTCAAACTCAATATTTTTCTACTATAACTTCCCAAGTAGGTGAGAATACAGGCATAGCCCATGGTTCCTGGCTACAAAAGTTCTTTGTAAATCCAAGAGAAGAAGTGGCAAATTATACAATAATAGACACTGTGAAGAAAAAAGAAAAAGAAAGAGGACTGATACTTTTTAGGCAGCAATTTGCATGTTATATATTTTTCTACTTAACCATATTCTAAGAAAAGTAACTATTATACTATTTCCTAAATTTAAAAGGCATGTTCAGAGTTTAAGTCACCAGTGTACCTCATAGAGCTAGTAATTTGAATTTTTATTCATTCAATTATTCCTGAGAATTAAATATAACTTAACTCTCTGACAATTGTATCTTTTACTGTATACTGAAGTCTAGTAGTCAACTATTACATATTTGTTGAATGACTATTTAGAAGATTTATAGGATTTTGTTAAATGATGACTTTTGATTCCAAAGTATAGAGTCAAAACACTAAATTACTTCTATAAACTGCTGAATGGTAAAATGTTTTTTCAATATCTTTAAATATTTTGGCTTGTTTAATCTGGATTTATTCCTTCTTTGAGTTATCTCAAAGCCTATCTTGGAATTTTTATCAATATAACCTTGGGCAATTCCTATAACTCTGTCTTATCTAAGATGCCTGTTCTTAGCTCTCTTTTCTATCTTTTTTTTTTCTGCTTTGTAGAATCAGAGGAGTCAGGAGAAGTTAGTTGAACACATATTTCAGTAGTTCCTAGGAAAGGAGAGGTCTCTGTTGGATGTTTATTTTTTTTTAAGTTTAATTCTTCTTTCTATAAGCTTAGTTTCCTTCAAGTTGCTGCTTTCTTTGTTTGTTTTTTGTTTCTACTTTTTCTTATACTAGATGGCCAGGTAATATGACTATTATTCAAACTCACACACCCATCAATAAGGCCACAAATGAAGATAGGGAAGATTTTTATGAGTTTCTACAATCTGAAATAGATCAAATATGCAATCAGGATATACTGATAAATATTGGAGATTGGAATGGAAAAATTAGAAACAAAGATAAAAGCTCAAGTTGGAAAATATTGCCTTGGTTACAGAAAGGATGGCAGAGTTTGCATGATAGAATTTTCTCAGAGCAAGCTAAGATGGGTGCAGTAGCACATTCCTATAATCCCAGCAGTTCAGGAGGCGGAAGCAGGAGGATCACAAGTTTGAGATCAGAGGCAGTCTGTGTAATTTAGCGAGACCCTATCTCAAAAGGTAAAAAGAATGGGCTGGGCATGCAGCTCAGTGGTCTAGACTTGTAAAGCACACAAGCTTGACACCCTGGGTTCAACCTTCAGTACTGCAAAAATTAAAACAAAAACAGAATCAAAAAAAAAAAAAAAGAAAAAAAGAAAAGAATTTTGTCAGACCAAGTACCTTTTCATTGCATGTACACTTTTTCTCCTACATAAGCTATGATGATACATATGGAATTCACCAGATGAAATATACAGGAGGAAAATGGAATACACTTGTGGAAACAGACAATGGAAAACTCAATATTAAAATTCAGAAAAATATGAGGTGCTGATGTTGGGCCAGACCATCAACTGTTCATATGCAGTTTCAACTGAAATGTAAATAAATTAAAACAAGTGCATGAGACCCAAAGTATCACCTTGAGTATATCCCACCTGAGTTCACAGCCTACATCAAGCACAGGTGTGGTGTGTTAGACACTAATGATCAAAGACCAAATAAAGTTTGATATGACATCAAAGACATCATTCATGAAGAAAGCAAGAGGTTAAATAACATAACATAAAACAGTAGACAACAGTAGAAAAAAATGTTAAGGAATGAATTACATGTCAAATGTGACTCTGAATCTTGTCCTTGAACATTGAGCAGCTAAAGTAAAAAGAAGACATTATGAGGTTAAAGAACCGAAGAGATTTCATAGGGCAGCTGGAAAAGAAAAAAATCAAATATTATAATGATGTGCAAAGAGATGGGGACAGAAAACCAAAGGGAAGAACATGTGCTTTTCTCAACTTGAAGTAATTGAAAAAAAATTAAGCATTGAGAGGCCATAGTGAAAAGTTCTATAGGAAAAATATTAGGCAATGCAGGAAACATCAAAAGAAGATGTAACGAATACACAGTCATTATTCTGAAAAGAATTGGTGGATGACCAATCATTCCAAAGGTTCCATATGATCAGGAATCAATGATACTGAAGTATGAAGTGGAAGTTTCCTTTAACCAATTGGTGAAACAGAAGTCTCCAGGAATTGGTGTAATACCTATAGAGATGTTTCAACAAAAACATGCAGCAGTGGAGGTTCTAACTTGTTTATGCCAAGAGGTTTGTAAAACAGTTATCTAATCAACTGACTGGTAGAGATCCATATTTGTGCCTACACCCACGATAGGGGATCCAACCAAATGGAAATTATCAAACAGTGTGATTAATATCACACACTAACATTTGCTTAAGATCATTCAAAAGCAACTGCAACAGTATATAGACAGGGAACTGCCAAAAAATCAAGCCTAATTCAGAAGAGAATGTGAAACTAGGGACATCATGGTTGATGTCAGTTGGATATTACCTGAAAGCAGAAAATCCCAGAAAGACATTTATATATGTTTTATTGACTATGTAAAGACATTTGGCTATGGGGATCATAACAAATTATGGATAAAGTTGCAAGGAATGGGAAATACAGAGCACTTAATTATATTCATGAGGAATGTGAATGTGGAACAGGAGGCAGTAATGCAAACAGAACAAGGAAACACTGCCTGGTTTAAGGTCAGGAAAGGTATACATCAGTGCTGTATCATTTCACTGTACCTCTTCAATCTCTATGCTGAGCAAATTATCAGAAAACCTGGACTTTATGAAGACGAATATGACATCATGATTGGAGGAAGTCTCCTTAACAACCTGAATGATGCAGATGACACAACTCTGCTTGCTGAAAGTGATTAGGTTTTGAAATATTTACTGACACAGATCAAAGAACACAATGGTCCATATGGATTGCACCTTCTCATCAACAAAACAAAAATCCTTACAGTTGGGTCAGTAAGCAACTTTATGATAGATGGAGAAAAGATTGAAGTTGCCCAATATTTTGCTTTAATTTACTGTAATCAAAACCCATGAAAGTAGCAGTCAAGAAATAAAAAGACACATTTCATTGGGAAAAGCTGTTCCAAAAGAGCTCTTTAATGTGCTGAAAAGTAAAGACGTCACATTGAAAATGAAGATGTGCTTGACTTATGCCATGGTATTTTCAGTCACATCATATGGTTCTGAAAACTGGACATTAAATAAGGGAGAAAGGAGAAGAATTGATGTTTTTGAATTAGGGTGCTGGAGATGAATATTGACTATACCTTGGACTGCCAAAAGAACCAACAGATCTATCCTAGAAGAAGAGCAACCAGAGTGCTGCTTGAAAGCACGTATGGCTATACTGCACCTTACATATTTTGGACATATTGTCAGGAGGGACCAATACATGGAGAGGGACACCTTGTTTGGGAGAGTGGTGGGGCAAAGGAAAAAAAGGAAGACTTTCAACTAGATGGATTGACAAAGTGGCTGCAATAATGAGCTTAGTCATTAAAGATAATGTGCCTGGCAGAGAATTGGGGAGTGTTTTTTTTTTCTTCCGTACATAGGGTCACTGTGAGTTAGACCCAACTCGATGGTACTTACCAACTAGAACAGATGCTGTCTTAAATACTTAAATGTCTAAATATCCTTAACTTTTTGTCACATTTTTAAATGTAGCATTAAAATCTGATTGGATCCTCTACGACTGTGGAGAAAACATTACAATCATGGTACAGTCTTAAGGCAGTTGGTCTCAATATTTTTTTAGGCAGTGTCTGATATCAGTAAAATAAAATATTTCCCCTTGATTACCTTTCCCATAAATACATTTCCATTTTTTCTACTCTTTTTCCCAAGACAAATGCATGGCCAGAATTCTGGGAATTGTGTGGGAGACTAAGTCTGAATATCTCAAAATCTTCCCCCTAACACTTAGTCTTTATGTCCCTCTATTCAGTGACTCTTTAACCTTTTATCAAAAAGAAGTCTGTCTTCTGCCAGAGTAAGAGCCATCTTTTCTCTTTCCAAAACTGATAAGAGTCTACTTTATAGTAGATTGATATGGATTTAATTGTGCCCTTCCAAAGTACATACATTTGAAGTCTTAACCCCCAAAGTATCTGTATTTGGTGATAGAACAGATCAGAAGGTAAATAAGATTAAATGAGATCATAAAGATGGAGGCAAAATCCTATAGGATTGTTTTCCTTTTATGAAGCCATATTAGTGAGCTAATTTTCACTGTCTTTCTGCCATGTGAGAACATAGCATAAAGGTAACTTCAGCACCCCAAGGAGCTACCTCTCTCCAGATTCTGACTCTACAGATAATTTGATCTTAGACTTCAATTCTCCAGATATGTGAGAAAATAAATTTTGACTGTTTAAATCACCCAGTTAGTGATATTTTTATGGCAACTCAAGCTAATTAAGACAGAGTTTGCTTCTAAGAAGTTGAATATTTGTGGAACAAATACTTAAAAATGTGGAAGGGGCTTCAAAACTGAATAATACCTAGAGGTTAAAATTCATTTTTAAGGTGTGTGCTACAAAAGGTCTAAAATTGCTATGAAGAAGGTGTTGGCAGAAATACAAGCATGAAAGGAAATTTTGGTGTGGACTCAGAAAGGAAATAGGAGAGTTTTAGAGAAAGCCTCCAACTTCTTAAAGAAAACATTAGCAATGGTGATAAAATTATTGGTAAAACTATGGATCTTAAAAGTACATTTTAGTGAAATTTCAAGGAAAAAATGAGAAATATGTCAGAAGCAACCAAGATCTATTCAAGATCTGGTCCTGTGATGGTATGGATGGTCTCCTCAAAGATCTTTGAACTACGTTTTGGGTCATTCTTCCATTGTCTTGACGAATAGCACCTAGCTTCCATAAAAATGGCAGATTCACACTAATCTCCTTATCAAAACATAGTTTAGCTATACCCCTTTTCTCTCCCAAACATGCTTTCTCATTTCTTTCACTGTAGATAGGCTAAGAACTTCCCTAATTTTTAATTTCTGCTTCCTTTTTGATTAACTATTCCATCTTTAAATAATTTCTCCCTTCTCAAATTGTACTATAGGCATTCAAGAAAAGCTAACTTGTACCTTCAATATTTTGTTTAGAAATTTATTTGGCTGAAAATCTGATATGAAAGCTCATAAGTTTTCCCTCCCACAAAACACTAGAAGAAGAATAGGATTGTGTCAAGTTATTTGCAAATTTATAAGAAAGGTCACATTCCAGTGGGTTTTCAATAACATGTTTCTTGGTTTTGCATGAAACTGCTTAAGAATGGTCATTACCATTGGCATTTTTTTTTTACCAACTTTCTCGTCATGTCATGGAAGTATTTTCTAAGAAAACTGAGACTATCTCTACACCTCTCTTCTCTCTGAGTCCTCATCAAAATTTCTCTTAACCGTGTATTCACAGTAATGTAGGTGTTTTCTAGCATTCATGTCAAAATTTGTTCATTTTCTATATATTGCCTAATTCCAGAGTCATTTTTAGGTCTTGTCAGAGCAGCACTGCCTTCTTGCTTCTCAATACCAAATTTACTTTAATTAGATCAATCTTCTATATCAAATTATATAAAACAGGCAGTTTATAAATAAGAAGATTTTTTAAATTATGAAGCCTGAGAAATCCAAGTTCAAGGTGACAAATGATACAAATACTAATAAAGGTCCATTTCCGAAAGGCAGAACTATTTCTGTCTCACTTTCAAGGGTGGACCCTCTTCCACTTTGGGAAGTTATAATGCCAGTACCCCATGTCTCTGGGATACAGTCCAGCATCATGGAGATGGAGACACTCAACACAACAGAGCTGTGAAGGTGACATTACCACTCTAGTATAACTGGAGTGCAAGATATCAGGATAGGATTATTCTCAATTCTGAAGATTTAATGGAAACTGCTTTGTCAGGTTTTAGACTTGTTTGGGACCTCTCACACTTTTCTAATTTCTGCTCTTTGAGTGGGATTGCCTGTTCTATGTTTAACCGTCCACTAGAATTTAGAAGCTCATAGCTTGTTTAGTTTCAGAGTTACACAACTCGAAATGAATCTTACCTCAGAATGAATTGTACTTTACATATCACTCATATCTGCTTTAGATGAGATTTGGGACATTTAGCTTGATAATTGATCCTGAAATTTGGGCATTGTTGTTATGGAAGGAAGGACTGTATTCTGCATACCAGAAGGAAACGAATTGTTGGGCATCAGGTTCAGAATGCTATACACTGAATGTGTCCCCACTAGTAATCTGATTCAGAGCCTGCAGGAGATGATTAAAATTAAATACATTCATAAGGGTGGTACCTGATCTGATGGGATTAATATCATGAGAAGAAACACCAGAGAAGATTATCTTTATTCTCACGCTGCCATGTATATGTACAGCAAGAAGGTGTCCATCTGCAACCCATGGAGAGAAACCTTAACAGCGACCAATCCCACTAGAACCTTAATATTGTACTTCCACTTTCCTAAATTTTAAGAAAATATATTTTAGGGGCTGAGGATGTAGCTAAGTGTTGGAGTGCTTGTCTAGCATGTGTGAGATCTTGGGTTTGATCCCCAGTGCCATGAACACACACACACATACACACACACACACACACACACACACACACACACACACACACACACTATTTAAACCACACAGTCCATGGAATTTTGTTATGGCAGCTTGAGCATATTAAGACACATATTTAAATGAGTCTCCGTATTTTTGGCCAAGTAGTCATTCTCTTTCTCAGAAAAACAAATAAACAACCCCCCCCCAATATGGGACTGTTTATTCTGAGAATTCAGAGAACTCTGTGATTTAGGTTTTGTTTGTTTGTTTGTTTTCATTCATTTTCTCCACTTCCAGGTTAGAACTGTATTTTTTCATATACACTTGTGTGTACTGTTTTATGTTTTCAACAACGGAATGGTGCTCTTCCCTCTCATTTTTTAAATTTGCCTTATGGGTATTTACTTCTTAAGTTTTTTTTGTGGTGGTGGTGAGGTTGCAAAAGACAGCATAGATAAATGTATTTGTTTAATTTAATATTTCTAAGCAGAAGTTTGCATGTTTTGTGAGTAAAGTGGTGAATAGAGTGAATCCATCTTCTTAGCATGTACGTACAACTTGGGTTGACATAATGAGACAAAATGCTCTGTTCTGGCCTTCAGCCATCTTAGAATGCTTTCAGGATCTTTTCCCATACTCACAAAGTCCACTCAAAATCAAATTGCTCACAATCAGCATTCATTCTTTCTGGAAAATTGGATTTTATTTTCTTCAGAACTTTTCTAAAAGCCATCATATCTCCAAGAACAGCACTTCCTGCGTTATTTGTGTCAGTACAACACACATGTGTTAGTCTGAATTTGTATATATAGTTCTAACTGCTGACCAATTTATGGAATCTTTTAATAAAGCAATACAAATATATACACATTAAATGACATATTACTTTATAAAATAAATTTAGTTTTATTTTTATGCTTATTTCACTTATTTTTATTTAACTTTTAATTGCATGTTTAGGTGGTTTATATTACTTGTGAATTTAATTTGAAGATAGTACAAGAGGAAAAAAAATATTTTCAAGAGTATCATAGTCCTGAGATTGTTAAGAACCAAGGTGCTTTCAGTCCCAAAAGATCACCAAGGCTCAAATTTTACATATCATCTTTGACTGTAGAGGCAAAATATATTTTATTGTTTATGAGAAATCCACAGGAAAGAAATGAGGCAGTTAATTTCCTAATAAGGTTATTTGCTTCATTAAATTGGTAATAATTACACTACTTTAAGACTTGAGGTGTCTGTCTTTTAAAACTCATTTACTTATTAATTCAGAAAAATTTATTGAATATATATTACCAGATTTTTGAATAATATAGTTTTTTCAATATATGAATGGTTCCATCATGATCCAATCTTCATTTTTTTCTTCCTCCCTCCAACCAGTTCTCATTTACTACTATTTATTTTAAATATTATATAAATGATACATGGATGCACCATGGAATGCAAAAAAGTCAATAACAAACTTTATAGATACAAACAATCTTCTTTTAGCATCCATGTCCACTCTAACCTAATTTGTGGGGGGGAGGCGGGGGTTACTTGAGATTTGAAGCCAAGTATGTATGCAACATAAGTTCTCCCCCATTGAGCTGAAATTGTAGTTCATTTTTTACTTTAGTTTTTTTTTTTAATTTTTAGACAGGGTATCCCTACATTTTACATGTTTCATTTGCCCTAGAACTTGTTTTCCTCCTGCCTCAGCTTCCAGAATCACTGGAATTACCAATCTGTACTATGGCTCCTGGAAAATTTTGTTGTATCACTTTCTAATTACAGTTCATTTCCAAGTATATACATATGTGCATATATTAATAAAGAATGTGTTTTTGTAGTAAAGAGAGGTATGGTGTATTTATATGGTATGTGTAGGTGTTAGTATAGTATAGTATAGTATAGTATAGTGTTGATATTCTGTTGTGTGGAATTATGTATATCAAGTGGAAAGGCACCAAAGAAAATCTCAAAATACTTATTTCACAAATTTTCTTTGCTTGTGAAGTAGGCAGGTGATTGGGAAAAGAAAAACCAGAATGAATAGAGGAATGAAGAAAAAAGGTAAAAGGAAAAATTATAAATGTGTGTATTTAACCTATGCATCTATATGCTTATATAATATATACAGCAACATCATAAAGTCTTATCTCTAGACATAAGTTTCTATAATACTTTTTAGGTTCTTAGAACATAGAAATGATCAATTCTTAGACACTGGAGTGCTGTGTCTCACTAATAGCAACCCTATGTACAACAGAATGAAACACAACCCAACACTGTTCCAGGCACATGATCTTTTTTATGTTTAAAACCCCCACTGCTGCAGACACAGTGTCAATCAATCTAGTTGAGGGTCTTCCTTTTTTACACGTACCCTCCCGTCTCCCACATATGATACCCTTCTCCAGGGATGGTCTCTCCTGAAAACATACTAAAAATGTGTAAGATACACTCTCACCATCCTTGCTTCCAAGCAACACTCTGGTTGCATTTCTTCTGGGACATATTTGTTGGTTCTTTTGGCAGTCCATGGTATATTCAATATTCATCTCCAACAGGATAATTCAAAAGCATCAATTTTCCTCTTGTTTCCCTTATTCAATGCTTAGCTTTCACAACCACATGACTTTACTGAAAATACCATCACATAAGTCAAGCACACCTTCATCTTCAACGTGACATCTTTCCTTTTCAACATTTCCATGGGTGTTGATTATAGACTCAAGCAAAGCAAAATCTTGTCTCAATTTTTTCTCCATTTATCATAAAGTTGCATACCGACTCAGTTGTAAGGATTTTTGTTTCATTGACGTAGAGGTACAATCCATAGTGAAGGCTGTGTTCTTTGATCTTCATCAGTAAATGTTTCAAATCCTCTTCATTTTCAGCAAGCACTTTCATCTGCATAAAGCAGATTATTAATAAGTCTTCTTCCAATCCTGATGATACATTCCTCTTCATAAAGTCCATGTCAGAGCATAAATGTCTATAATTTAGGGCTCAGCTCCCCACTCATTACTTTAATCAAAATATATTTGCCTATGGAAAATACTCCTGCTATCATTAAAATCAAGAGTGTATGATTGAACAAATGAAAGGCATACCATTCTCATGAGAGTTTATTTGTTTCTTTCTTTCTCTCTCTCTCTTTCTCCCCCCACCTTCCATCTCTCCCTCATTCTCTCTTCACACTCTCCTCCCCTCTCTCTGATCTGGTTTTGCTTTGTTTTGTTTTATTTTCCCTTGAGACAGTGTCTCATTATGTAGCCCAGACTGGTCTGTAATGTGTTCAGTTATCTTACTTGGCTCTTTGTTATTTCAATTACTAATCATATGACTGAAATTATAGTAGCCAAAACAGACGTTTAAAAAGAAACTTACCAACATTTGCTTTGTTATTATCTTTGTTATCCATACAGGAATATCTAAAGATTTTATTTATGTTGTTGTTCTCCTTCCCCCTTCCCCCTCAAACATTCCCTCCCAGTTGACCTCTTCCCTCCATATTGGGTCAACTTGTATTTTCCATTCTTATAAAAGTATGGTTGTACATTTATCTATGTATACATATATGTATAATGTTTTTTTTCCCTTTAAGGTAGATTTAGCTTCTACAAACAATCAAGTATGTGTGATATTTCTCTTTTTGAGTCTGGGTTATTTTGCTTAAAATGGTATTCTCCTTTTCTATTCATTTTCATGCAAATGACATAATTTCATTCTTCTATACTACTGAATAATATTCCATTCTGTAAATATAGTAAAACATTTAAATCCAATCCTCTGTTGATGGACGTATGGGTTGATTTGATACTCTGGAAATTTTGAAGAGTGCTGCATTAAACATGGAAGTACAAGTGTCTCTGTAGTATGATCATTTATCTTCCTATGGACATGTTCCTAGAAGTGGTATAGCTGGATCATATGGCAGCTCTACTTTTAGTTTTCTAAGATATTTCCATGTTGATTTCCATAGTGCCTGAACTAATTTGCAATCATTTCAGCATTGTAAAGGCATTCCTTTTTCTCCTTACCCTTGCCATCACCTGTTGTTATTTGTTTTGTTGATCTTTGCCATATCTACAGCAGTGAGATGGAGTGTCAGTGTACTTTTCATTTACATTTCACTAATGGCTAAATATATTGAGCATTTTTCATGTGTGTATTGTCTACTTGCATTTTTTCTTTTGAGAAATGTCTGTTCAGTTCCATTGCCTATTTACTTATTGGATTATTTATTACTTTGGTGCTTAATTTCTTGAGTTGTTTTTATATTGTAGAAATTAATCCTCTGTCAGACATGTAAGATGCAAATATTTTCTCCCATTCTATTGGTTCTCCCTTTACTATATTGTTCCTTTATTGTACAGAAGAGTTTTAGTTTTATGAAATCTCATTGTCAATATTTGGGGCAGTCTCTGAGGCAATTGGAGTCTTGTTAAGGAAGTACTAGGCTATGCCTATGTGTTGGAGTGTTTTTCCTATGTTTACTCCTAATAGTTTTAAATTTTCCAGTTTCATGTTGAGATCTTTAACCCATGTTGAGCTGGTTCTCATATAGATTGAGAGGTATGGGTCTACTTTCATTCTTCTACTTACGGATATCCATCAATTCTTCTCCACTGATCTTTATGCCTATTTTTATGAAAGTTCCAAGCTCTTTTCCCCGCTTTGTCTCTTTAATATAGTTCAAATTCAGGTATTGTGATGTCTCCTGCGTTGGTTTTGCTGCTTAAGATTGTTTTGTCTGTACACAGTCTTTTGTGCTTCCATATGAATTTTAGGATTTTTTTCCTTTTCTGTGAAATATATCATTGGAATTTTGATGGGGATTGGATTGAATCTGTAAGTTGTTTTTGTTAGTATAGACATTTTCATAATACTAACACTTCTGGCCCATGAATAAAGAAGTCCTTCCATTTCCTACTATCTTCTGTGATGTCTTTCTTTAGTGTTTTGAAGTTTACATGGTAAAGATCTTGAGTGTCTTTGCTTAGATTGATTCTTAAATATTTAATTTTTTGGTGAACTATTGTGAATGGGGTCATTGTATTTATTTCTTTTTCTTCCAGTTTACTATTTGTGTAAATGAATGCTACTGATTTTTTGAGTGTTAGTTTTGTATGTTGTTACTTTAATGAAGGAGCTAATTAGGTCTAAGTGTTTTCTAGTGGACTATTTAGGGTCATTAGGTACAAGATCATGCCATCTGCAAATAGTGATAATTTTACCTCTCCTTATCCTATTTGTATTCTTTTTATTTCTATCTCCTCCCTGATTGCTCTGGCTAAGACTTCAATCATGATGTTGAATAAGAGAAGAGAGAGTCAACATCCTTGTCTTGTTGCTGATCTTAGAGGGAATGCTTTCAATTTTTCCCCATTTAACATGATGTCTGCAACATGTTTGTCATAAGTGGCCTTTATGATGTTGATAAATGTTCCTTCTATTCCTAGTTTCTTCAGGAATTTCATCATGAAGGGATGTTGAACTTTGTCAAAAGTTTTTCCAGGATTGGTTGAAATGATCATGCAATTTCTGTCTACCAGTATCTTGATATGTTGAATTACACTAATTGTTTTGCATTTGTTTAACCAGACTTGTATCTATGGAATGAAACCTACTTGATGAGGGATCTCTTTATGTGTTGCTGTATTCATGTGGTAAGTATTTTATTGAGGAATTTTACATCAGTTTTCATCATAATAGTTGGTCTATAGTTATCTATATATCTAACTATATATATATATATATATATATATATATATATATATATATATATATTATATATCTATCTATATATATATATATATATATATATATATATATATATATATATATATATATATATATATATATATATATCCTATATCTATCTATCTATCCATCTATATATAGATATAGATATATTTATAGATATATAGATATACATATCTATAGATATATCTATATATAGAGATAGATATATAGATAGATAGATCTAACTATATACATATAGTTATCGCAATGTTCTTATCTGGTTTTGACATGGGAGTAATACTAGCTTTGTAGAATAAATTTGGATGTATACCTTCTCTTTCTATTTTATGATATAACTTGAGGAGGATATGTATGGACTCTTCTCTAAAAGTTTGATAGAATTCATCTATGAATCTGTGAGGATCAGGGTGTTTTAGTTTGTTCTTTCTTTTTCTTTCTTTCTTTCTTCTGTTCATTCTTTTTTCTTTTTTCTTCCTTTCTGTCTTTTTGAGGTTGTTTGTTATGGCCTCAATACTCTTGCTTGTTATAAGTCTGTTCAATTTGTTTATGTCTTCAGGATTTAGTTTTGGTAGGTCATAACTGTTAAGGAATTTATCCATTTCTTCTTATTTTCAATTTTTGGGCACACATCTCAAAGTGGTCTTTGATGATCTTCTACAGTTAATTAGTATCCATTGTTATGGCCCTCTTTTCATCTCTAATTTTGTTAATTTTGGCCTTTTCTCCATGGTGTGTGTGTGTGTGTGTGTGTGTGTGTGTGTGTGTGTGTGTGTGTGTGTTTGGCTAAGGGAATGTCTATTTTGTTCACCTTCTCAAAGAACTAGCAGTTGGTTTCACTAATTTTTTAATTGTCCTTTTAGTCTCCATTTCATTAATCTGTGTTTTATCATAACGATTTCTTTTTTGTGTTAGTTTTGTGTTAGTTTTGCTACTGTCTTTCTAGTGCCTTGAGTTGTTCCATTAAGTTACTTAACTGTGCTCTCCCTATTGTTTTAATGTGTGCACTCATGGCTATGAATCTGCCTCATAGAACTTCCTTTGCTCTATTCCATAGATTTTGGTAAATTGTGTTTTCATTATCATTTGCCTGAAAAAAATAATTTCCTTTCTGATTTCCTTCAATGACCCATTAATCTACATGTATTTGAACCTTTTTTGCAGTTTTCATTGCTCTTGACTTCTAGTTTTATTGTATTGTGATCTGATAGGTACAAGGGATAATTTCAATTTTTTTTAATTGGTTAAGGCCATTTTTGTGGACTAAATGTGGTCTATTTTAGAAAGAATTCCATACAGTGCTGAGAAGGGTGTGTATTCCACACATGGATGGAATATTCTATGGACATCTGTAAGTCTCAGTTGGCCTATGGTGTTGTTCAACTCCATTATTTATTTGTAGGTTTTTTGGTTTGATTACCTGTCTCTTGAAGATAGGTGAGTATTGGGGTTTCCCACAATTATTATATCTGGATGTATGTGTTTCTTTAGTACCAGTAAGATTTGATATATGAAGTTATGTGCTCCTATGTTTGGTGCATAAATATTGGCTAATATCATATCTATTTTGTTTATTATTCCTTTTATTAATATGTACTGATAATCTTTGTCTCTTCTGATTAGTTTGGGGTTGAAGTCCAACTTGTCAGAACTTACTATAGCTACCCCTGCTGTTTTTAGTTTTCTATATGCTTGTTATATTGTTTTCCATCTTTTACTTTCAGTACTTTGGTCTTTATGAATGAGAATAGTCTCTTAATGCCATGTATCAAGAGTTTTGGTTTGTTAATCCAATTCACCAATTGATGCCATTTGGATGGTAAATTAAGACCATTTACATTTAAAATAAGTATTGAAGGGAGTTTAATATTCTGCATCATCATATAGGTTGTTTCTCTTATTTTGTTCTTGATTAGTTTGTTTTTGTTCATGCATTACTCTTATGTCTTTTATTTATTCCTTTCATCTTGCATTTGGCTTTGTCTTACTTCTGTGTGCAGTATTTATTTAAGAATCCATTGCAATACTGGTCACAAATGGCATAAATTTGTTAATATCATGGAAAGTCTTAAAATCTATATTAAAAGATAAATTTTCTGGATATAATAATCTTGGCTGGCTGTTATTTATTTTCAGGAGTTGAAAAATGTCTGACTATGCTTTTTTTGCCATGAAGGTTGATATTGAGAAGTCAGCTTCTATTCTGATTGATTTATCTCTGTTACTGGATTGATGCTTCTCTCCTGCAGCCTTTAAAATTGTTTTTTAGCTATGTAAATTCCAACTGTAATGTCTTGTAGAGAGGATCTGTTTTGGTCTACTCTAATCGGAGCTTGGGAAACCTCTGTGATTGAGTGTCCATTTTTCCCTTAGGCTTGGGAAGTGTTCAGTTATTATTTTGCTTCCTCTTTTAATATTTTAAACTGTAAACTTTATTTCAATTCCAGCTTCTAAAATTAAAAAAAGTTATTATTCTTATGAATTTAGAACTTTTTTCCTTTTTTTCCTTGTTAGTATATCAGTTTCTTGGGTATTCAAGATATTTTTCAATTAGATATATTACAGGTATTATCTTCTAATTCTACATTGAGATTTTATCTTTGCTGTGTTCTTCATATAACAAAAATACCTCATTTTTATATAGTCATATATATCATTTTTTCCATTGTAATATGTACATTAGAAGGTTTTTAAAAAAATTATTTCACTCTTCAATATTTGAAGATAGTAATTCATTAGTATTTTCTGAAATTTTCTATTTTAATTACCACATTATTTATAAGTAATGAGAAGTTTTTGCCTTGTGTATTTTTACACATTACTCTAAAAATTATGTTGAATGACAGTGCTGCTACAAATATCTTCATAGTTCAG
>VMDO01025138.1:0-20749 GCA_007922755.1 Pedetes capensis | reverse complement strand
TTGTTAGGTGCTGTCGAGTCGGTATCCAACTCATAGCAACCCTCACAGGGTTTTCAATGGCAGACTGTTTTGGGATTGGCTCGGGAGTGGATTGCCATGTCCTTCTCCCATTTTTGCAGTGCTGGGAATTGAACTCGGGACCTCAGAGACTACAGTGCAGCACTATACCAACTGAGCTAAATCTCAGCCCTGTTGTTGCTGTTACATGCTATCAAGTCAACTCAAGTCTGACTCTTAGCCACCCTATGTACAACAGAACAAAAACCTCCCCCACACTGTTTCATGCCCAGCACTATGTCAGTGCTTCTCTGCTGTTCATAGGGCTTTCAATGGCTGATTGTTTTGGGATTGTTTCAGGAGTGGGCTGCCAGGTGCTTCTGAAGGAACAACCCAGGGCCTCAGAGAGTGCAGAGTGGCACTCTACGTGAATGGAAATATAATTGAAAACAGTCACTCATAGAATTTATTTTTTATTATCTTTGAAATACAGCAAATTTGTAAGGATACTTGAAATTTTTAAAGTCATTTACCTTCTCTGGTACACAGTGGGCTTTTTAAACCAGATGATGTAAACTTTCATTTCATCAAAACCATATTCTGAGTATAATTGGTGTAATTTGTTTCTCTTATACATTCTGTTCCTTCTGAATGAATGGATTCTCATTATTTGTCTTCTCATTCTGTCATCCTTTCTCATAACTTTCATTTCAATGCTTTTTCTACCTCTTCCATTCTTTGTTTTATTTTGCTGTTTCGAAACAGAGTTTCACTATGTAATCCAGGCTGGCCTTGAACTCATGATCCTGTCTCAGCATCCTGACTGCTGAGATTACTGGTATGTGCTTCCATATCTGGCTCCACTATTTTAAAAACACTTCTTTCATATTACTAACTATATTTTCTGATTGTTAGATCTTCTTTATTTTACATCCAGTTTTGTTTTGATGTCTTCTATGGTTTTCTTCCAAAATTTCTGTAGTTCTGCTCTAGAAGTACCATGTCAACTTCCTTTCTCATGGAATTCATGGTATTTTAAGATCTTCTTGAGAGTGGCAAGCAGTTAATGAAATGTTTTGTCTCCAGATGAAAATTGTAATTTTTGTACTCCTCATCTCATTTTGTTAAAGAATTTTTGTATTGTTCTAATGTTGGTGATTTTATCTTTCTATCTTATTTTGGCATCACTATTATGGCCTGCTATTTGACACTGAATAATGTGGTATGTTTTTCTCATTCCCCTTCCTGTTTATCTGAAAATCACTACAGTAATGTTTCTCAACCATAGCTACAGTTCAAAACCATGTTATAAAAATAGTGATGTCCTTCAGGCTTGCAAAACTAAATTTTAATTGCTAATTGTAAATCTCAGGTAAGTGTATCATGCTTTAGGATAAAAGGTTAGATATCATTGGTTTTAATTATCCGTTCATCTGCCAAAAGGTGGTAGAGATCAGCTTGGTAGGGGCTGAGTCCCTGGGAAACAGGAGCTGAAAAACCAGCAATGTGTATCTTCTCACGTCTATTCCCTGAAATACTTGCATGAGTGCCACTTTCACAGAGTAGCTACAGAGAACCTCACGATATCTGTTAACTGTAGCCAGTCATTGCCTTCAGATGCAGTTAGTTTTTCTTTGACATGCCTGTTCCTATAAGTTTACATAGCATTAGTAGTATCATTAACAGAGTTTTAGTGCTGAAAGGAAACTTAATAGTCATTTCTTCCATGTGAAAAGTCTGAGCTACCAGCCAGTTAAGTTAGTTGCAAAGGAACATAGGGATGGTGCGCTCTGAGATGAGAAGGGATATAACATATTAGGCACTACTGGATGCTTTATGCACATTATATTGTTAACTATTCTAATAATCTTTTGAGATAAGTTGTTGAAAATTATCAGGTCCTCACTCGGCATTCACTCTCTATAGTTCTGTCCCAACAACTTCCAGATTTTCCTTTGAAGAAAGATCCTTCCCCAAACCAACCTTATTTCCAGCATTCATCAAAAATCTCCTTTCATTTGCCAAAGAAATGAGTTTAAGGATGAGTTAGAAACTGGCGACAAGCCAAGCATCCACAGCCTTCTCCTGGCCGCACTCACTGATTCAGATGGATCTCATCAGAACAAAGGTCAGACCTTATGTTAAGCGTGGGAAGCAATGTTCTCCTTCTCTTATTATCCTGGTAGAGATAAATGAGGAGCAAATAACTCCTTCCTCTTCCAGCAGTCAGATTGTGATCATCAGAAAAACCAGCATAAGCACAAAATCTAGACATCAAAATATAGGAGAAGCAAGAGTATTAGAAATCAGAGAGGGGGGGGAGAGGGAGAGAGAGAGAGGAAGACAGAGAGAGAGGGAGAGAGAGGGAGAGGTCTGATCTAACTAGGATGGACACTTCCTATGTCAAAATTCTTCAGATAAAATGAGATAGTACATTTCCTTTATTACTTAAATTTTGAGTTGGGTTTTCTTACCCTTGCAACTGAAATCATAGAAGAGGAAATTACTCCAGGCTACACTGCAGTGTATAATATGGAACTATTAGCCGAACATTACTATTAAATTAAAACTAATTAGAATAGTTATAATTTAAAATTTTAGCTCCAAAGTCACACCAGTCAGGATGCCAAGTGCCCAGTGGTGACATGTGGACAGTGGCTAACTCCTAGGAAAGGAAACATATAGGCTATGCCCATCATCACAGAAAGGTCTATTCAGGAGGGGTCTTCCATAATTTCTCCATCGTCACCCAGCTGATAAGTGGCAGAGGTATGATTTGAACCCATGTTTTTCACACCTAGAGAAATATTTACATCATATTCCACTAAGTCCCTGTGAATCAGCATGTTGACAGTAGGTATTATAATCTAATGTAGTGGGATCACTTGTTTTGAGTTTCCTTTGTGGCTCTTTAAATGCAACATTAACGAATGACTCGTAAGATATGTCCTTTCATGGCATGATTTGCCTCATCCATACGATGTAATTCTTTAGCTACACTAGTTTTAACCTCAGCATTTAGTACTTTTATTATCAATATTTGTGGGTTTTGTTCCCAAAATTAAACCTTTTTCTCATACCTTTGTCATTACTGATTTGATTTATCTCTAGATTCTTCAGGGGTCTCTGTTCCCTTGTGAATCTACTAAATGTCTGTCTTTGCCTTTTTCTTTTCACATACTTGCACATCAGGATGCTTTCCCCAAGTTATCTGAGCTCTGCTCTTGACAGAAACTGTGACACGAACAGGAAAATAATATAAACTCCTCCGTGCGTGTCTGAAAATGAATTCGACAAAGCTTATTAATACCAGTCACCTCCTGGCCATTTTAAAATCCAAGCATTCTGCTCATCAACAGTAAAGCTTATTTCTTCTTCATTTGCTTCTAAATAAATAACCTATTGAACATTTGAAGGGCTTGCTGTTTATCAAATTTAGAATTAATTGCACTACATTTCTCGAGGCTGATTAATAAAGCCACCTATTGAAGCAGAATTCAGTCTGAAGGGAGTTTTTTGTACTATTGGAAATAATACTGAACATAAATGAAATAAAGATTTGGTTTCACACATGACTAAGCTCACAGTCATGTTAACTAATGGATAATACAAGATTTTCATATTTGAATATTTAAAAGTTCATCATACTTTTATTATATATGGTATAACCTAGTTGCTTTTAAATAAATATGAAATGACACCTATGATGTGTCAAAATACTCTCCTAAATCATTTGATTATGAAAATTTTATCTATACACACATTCTATCAGATTTGCTGTATGTAATTTTTAAACTTTGATAGAAGATAAAAGAGTTTGTGTTACTGTAAAATGCATTAGGCATTGGTATTCAAATACAGGAACTGATATTAAGCCTGGGTTCTTACCATACTTTGTTATTTAGGTATCACTGCTAAGTCATTTTATTGGAACTTCATTGGTGCGTCTATACAACACAGAGCTCAATTAAGGTTAATTAGCAGAAAAGACTTGTCACCATGATTAATAACCCAGTTGCTACCCTGATGCACTCAGGTTCTCTAACCATGCATCTAGCACCAGGTGCGATCTTGCTGGGGAAATTGAAGTGATAAAGTGTTTCTTCCACATGCTTAGTCAGCAGGAATAAGCCCTAGGTGAGCCTTCGTTATTTTAAGATGACTTTTTCATTTATTTTCGAATAATAATGTTTACCATCCATTATATTATTACAATGAAATGATTACGAGGACATATCCAGAATCACTGTTGTGATAGAGATAGTGATGTGTGTGTGTGTGTGTGTGTGTGTGTGTGTGTGTGTGTGGTGTGAGGTGTGTGTGTGTATGTGAATGACCCTTCATCTCTTATATTTTTATGTTGCCTGATTCATAGTCTCTTTTATTCCTTCAGCCTACCTTTCTGTAGCAAAAAGAGAGGGCTGGGCTGTAGTTCAGTGGTAGAGCACATGTCTACTCCGCACATGGCCTGGTTTCAATCCCCAGGACTGCAAAGCACATGCATGATTCACACGCATGAAAAATTGGGCTCAGGCTCAAGTACAACTTCAAAACATCAAAATTTCGAGGGTTTGGGTTTGGCTCGGGTTCAGGTTCAAGCCCTATGTGTAGACAGCAGGACTTCAAACCAAACCTTGAAGTCTTTCAGGTTCAAGCAGTTTTAAAAACCTTTGTGAACCTGAATTGGGACCCAAACCCAGTGAAAAATTGGATTCAGGTTCATCTTTTAATATTGTTGTTGTTGCTGCTGCTGCTATTGCTGGTGTTGTTTTGTATCATTCGCTATTTAAAAATTGAAAGAAGTGAAAAACCTTTATTCACCTACCTACACATAGGATTACAGTTTTAAACCCAAGCCCGAACTGAGCTTGAACTCTCTAAATTTTAACATATTGAACCCACACCTGATCCTGCACCCAGTTATTCATGGGTTTGAATTCCTGCCACAAAGTGAGAAAACAAAAATGAAAAAGAAAACACTACTGGAGCCTGACAAAGCACAATGCATCCGAGTCCTTGATTCTTTATCATACAACCATAGAAGGAAAATAAGATCCATTCTTGGCAACTGGAGTTGTCTGAGCATTTTTTGCCATCATAAACATTTTGGCGATTTTACTATTATTCAAAACGTGTTTCGGGATCTCGCTTTACTCTAGGAACACTTTTTTTTTTTTTTTTTTTGCTCTGGCTTGGAGTGAATTCTTGAACTAATGTTAAAATTACTCAACCAAACGTGTGTAGGTTCAGAGTCACAATAGTGGAAACAACACAGACTGGAAATCAGATCTGGGTCCTAGATCTGTGAACTAAGGGCAAATCTCATTTGTAAAATATAGAAGGCAATCTGTCTTGTTTGTCCTTGTGTTCTTGTAACTTAGTGCCCAGCATAGGTAGGTACTCAATAATTAGTTACTGAGTGAATGAATGCATGAATGAATGATAAAAGAGGCAAGGATTGTGCTCTCTTCCAGAAGTTGTAATGGTTTCTGTAGCTCTTCTACGAAGCGCTGAGACTCTGTCCGTCACACTTAATGGACCATGAAAGAGCTTTTCTCTTTGAAACTCCCTGTTTTCCTTACATATAAAATACAGAATAAGAAAGCCTACACTATGACATTTTAAAAGGAAGAAGTGGTTGAAAGATTGTGGAAATTTGTAAAGCTAACGCCATTAAACTGGTGTTCATCGTTACTAGGTCATCTCTTTGAATCCAACGTGCTTCATTATCCTGCATTTCCTAGCACTTGAGGACACTGGTGAGAGATGTTTTGCTAAAGAAAGATTATAATTAGAGATGATAGTGTGTGGGAACAGATGCTGAGGGGATAAAAATGCAAATACAATGGTGATAAATTAATTTTGTTGTGATTCGATGAAAGTGTTTATTCACTAAGTAAATCTGTGCAAAAGTTTCCAGCTCCAACTTTGAAATGTATGTACCACAACCAAATGTCAGACGTCATAATGTATCACAAACACTCTGAAGAGGCTAAGTGGCATTTTCTCAGCAAGAATCCTCCACTAACAAAAACTAAGAAACAAGCAAAGAAAATGAAAACAAAACAAACAAACAAACAAATAAAAATCCAAGCTACATGGCAATGCTTATATCCCATCTCCCAGAAGCCAGACTCCTTATTTAGGACTCTACTGCGCACCAGTCAAGGTCCAACACTCGAACTGTGGATTTGAAATCTTTCCTCAGTTCCTCCTGCTAGAGGTCATTGCCATTCCCCACATGATTACAGCACTTGGTGGTGCAGCCTACTGGTTTTTGAGGGAGAAAAGTCAATTGTGTTAAATAAGGAGCATGGTTTCCCTGTGTCTCTTGAAGAACTACCTTTACATTGTGTTACCTTTTCTGTTTTATTGCTTTAGCTATAATTGCATGCTTTAAAGGCAGAATTTCTCATGCTTATCTTGTCCCTCTCAAGTCATGGTATGGTTTTAGGCTGTGGGTACCAAATAATCACATGCTGATTTTGAGAACTCCACTTAAAAACATGGAATGTTAGAGCTAAAGGGACACTGCAGTTATCACCATGCTTCAATATTTCAAATTGAATGACATTAGAAAGGATGAGGAGTCTCCGGTTCAACAGAGTCTCTGTCACTTTTGTCTGTTCCTGGCCACTTCCATATTCCCTTGGTCTCTGAGGCATTTGAAGCTGTCATCCTGGCTTGATATCTGTGAGGATCTGTGCTCTACAGGCCTCCTGAGTTGCCTGGCATGACAGTGAGCAACCTTAATGATACAGCCAGGCCTAACCTGAAAGCCTGATTTTCATTTTACTTACTTTATTTTTTTGAGCTCTTTTCATCTCAATATGTTGCCTTCCCAAGTGGCTTTGAACCTAATGATTCTTTCTATGTCCCAACCTGCTTTCTGAATCCAAATTTAGTTGGAATAAAGGTCAAAGCCAATTGGTAAGACTGGAGCCATTATAGGGCCATTTGAGAGTGTACAGTCTATATATACATTATTTACATCATAACAAAAATATTGTTTATATTAGAAAATCTATAGCTTGATGATCCTGCCCCTCAACTAACTTGAAGGGATGATTGGATATTTGATATATTTATTGTTAGATGCCGTCAAGTCAGTGTCTAATTCATAGTGACCCTGCATACAACAGGCAAAAACTATTATCAGTGCTTCTCTGTTACTCATAGGGTTTTCAATGGCTGATTGTTTTTTGGGAGTGGGTTGCTGGGGTCTTTTTCCCAACCCTACAGCACTTGGTGTTCCCAAGTGGTCTCCCATCCAAGTACTAACCAGGCCCGACCCTGCTTAGCTTCTTAGATCTTTTGGGATCAGAGACCACAGTGGTACCATGGCAGGCAATATTTAGCTTAGTTGTATGTAAAGTCCCCTAGATCTTTGAACTATAAGAGAAATTTTCTAACGATTTTTTTAAATTAGGTGTAACAGAATGATGAGGATTGGATATGTAAGTTGAATCAGTAGTCAGTAGTTTAGCATCAAGTGATAATTATGCTTAAACTGCACACACACACATACATGTGACAGAAAGAGCTTGAGAGTCAGAGCAAGAGTGTGTGAGAGAGACTGAGAATTTGTTATATAGATATACATACAAACTGGGAAGTACGAGTTCCTGAAACTATCTCAAGAGGAAGTAGGAAGTATCTTTGTTTGATGTTGTTGTTGTTAGGTGCCGTCCAGTCGGTATCCGACTCATAGCGACCCTCATAGGGTTTTCAATGGCTGGCTGTTTCGGGATTGCCTTGGGAGTGGATTGCCAGGTCCTTCTCCCATCTTTGTTTGATAGCTTTCATAAATAGAGGTGGATCATGAGGTCCAGATATTTGCTCAATCAATAGGTCCTATCCTCTGCTACATACAAAAGTACTCCTTGAAATTAGTACTTCACAGAGCCAGTTTAAAACCCAAAGATCATATTTACACTTATTAGATGTAATATTTTCAGTACCATCATTGCCACCCTTTTGAGTTCAGTCTTTGCTTGACTTCCTGAAGTCACCTTATTCATACATATCAAATAATTTAAACTCTTTATCTTACATTGCATTGGAATTCATCCTTCAGCTCTATTTCTGTCCACTGTTAGGATTGAAAAGAGTCGCACTCTGCATGTACTGTTTTGCTTTCATGCATTTCCACCTAAACATCCTCATTTCTTTCGGGCACTGAGTTTTATCTGTTTTATCTGTCATGCTGGTCATTTCCACTGACGTCTACATTTGCTCAAGTTTGGTACCTGCCTCCTGGGGTCTGGTGCTCAACAGAGTAATGTCCATTGTGAAGTCTGTTATGTGATTTCCTAAAATTATCTTACTTGGTGGTATCTTTGATTAATATCTTTCATAATTTTTTGTTCATTTTGCAATAATCACTTTAGCTTAGAGAAAAAGAATTCATATAAGAAGCCAAAATCCAAACAAATAAGAAGTGGATTGTGAGTTTATAACTGACGTTCTAAAACGTTTGGTTGTAACAAGGCAATCACTTCCCTTGTACTTCTGCTGGTGTAGCCTACAGCAATATTAGCTCTTAGGAAGTGACCTGACCAAACTCTTCTATCCTTGTGCACGTTCTGGTCGTATGTGACATGTCCACTCTGTTCTTTCTTGTGTAAATTTTGTCTTCAAATAGAACTTTGTATATTATTCTGTACATTTCAAGCTGTCAAATCTTACCAGTTTCAGACTGTTGAGAATTGTTGGTCTTAGATTCCTTCAAAGGATGAGTGAGATATCTACTTCCATTTTCTGTGATTTGCCAACCAGATAATTATTCTAGAAAAAGCTTATACCAGAATCAATAGAGCCATTTCTAGAGATGTCCTGTAGCCAAAGGAAAACCTAAATAAACCCTGTAGCTTTACCTGGTTTTAGTTGATTTTAAAAATTACTAATTTTGAAGGTGCCAAAAGAACCAACAGATCTGTCCTAGAAGAAGTGCAACAGGAGTACTCCTTGGAAGCAAGACTTAGCCAGATTGCGTCTTACATATTTTGGACATGTAGTCAGGAGAGATCAATCCCTAGAGAAAGACATCATTTTCAGGAGAGTGGCAGGTCAATGCAAAAAAGGAAAACCCTCCACCAGATGGATTGACACAGTGTCTGCAACAATGGACTTAAACATAAATGAGATCATGTGCCTGGCACAGAATCGGGAAGTGTTTCGATCTGCTGTTCATAGGGTTGCTATGAGTCAGATTCAACTCAATGGCACCTAACAACAACAGCAACAACAATTTTGGAGGTCACACAGCTGATACATATATTAATGTCCCATTAGCTTTGTTATAGATGGCACTTCTCACTAAAACTGCCTAACAGGTTCAAACCATTCTTCTCTGAAAATTGCCTTTCTGCTGCTGCCTTCCCTTGTTCTCTGTTGTAAGTTGCCTTTTACTGCTTTCCCCATTCCCTGGTGAAAGTTGTTTTTCGTTATCTTCCAGATGCCTCCCTGACCCCCTACTAGTGCCAGAGATTGAACCCAGTGCCTTGTCCTTGCCAGGCAGGTGATCTACCACTGAGCCACATCCACAGCCCAAAGAATGCCTCTTGAATCTTAAAGACTAATTGCAAGGTTAACTATACCTGGGAAAAAGATCTAAAAAGACATGAGTCATAAGACTTCCCAACTAGTAATTTTCTTTAGATTCACAAAACCAAGAACACCTAGTGACCTACAGAACGGGTGTGTCAGAAAGTCAGATCACCCAGAATTTGTAACTATCCTGTCACCTGCCTATCTAACATTGTTGTCGTTAGGTGCCGTCGAGTTGATCTCTGACTCATAGCAACCCTCATAGGGTTTTCAATGGCTATTTCGGGATTGCCTTGGGAGTGGATCCAGGCCCTTCTCCCATTGTTGTGGTGCTGAGAATTGAACTCAGGACCTCAGAGACTGCAGCGCAGCACTCTACCAACTGAGCTAAATCCCAGCCCTGCCTATCTAATATGCCCCTCCAAAATTTTATTCAAATAAGCCCCGAACCTGCAAACTCTAAGCAAGATGGTCTTTGTTGGCAATAAAGTCCATCTTCTTTGGTTTGCTAGCTTTCCAAATGAATCTATCTCTTTCTTCCAAGAATTTCTCAAGTTGCTGGCCTTTTCCAGTGCCAAGTAATAAACTGGAGTTCAGTAATATTCCTTCTGAATTGACGTTAACTAATTAGCTAACATTTAAAAAATGTTGTTGTTTAATTAGTTCTGAATCTACCTAATTCTGCTATTACCCGTTTGCTGTCATTTCAGATGAAGAAATGATAAAACATTTTCAAGTTGAAATCAAGATATCCTGTGGGAACTATTTTTCTCTTCTTACAACTCTGATATTAGCAACAAAAACAAAAATGAAAGATGCCACCTATCTATAGTTCCCTGCCATCTCCTACTGAGCATGTTTTCCTTATATAATGAATAAAAATATATTTAAAAAAAACTACTGTACAATTTTTCTCAGAATTAATGTCACCTACACTGCCTATTTTTCATGGGATTTTTGTACCTCACAATTGTTTCTTAATAAAAAGGCATGAAATTAATTCCAATGACATCGTTCTGAAGAACTCAAAACTCAAATGTATTATTTCACTTTTTCTCATTTTCCTTGAGGGTGATATTTTACATTCATGAAGTACAAGCTATTAGTTATGGCAAATTTATAGTCTAAGGTTATAAAAGTTTCTAAATTATCTTAAATGGCCAGGAAAAAATAAGGAGAAATTTTCTGAACACATCAGAAACAATCAGCAGTATCAGAAGAGCAATAGTATCAGATAATGATTGCTTTTGCCTGGAGTATATTTCTTTCAATCGCCAGACAGACAGATAACACATACTTTAAAAATTACTTACACTAATACCATCCACAGTATTTGCATTTGGCAGTTATTGAAACATCAGTTTGGCCACAAGAACTCAAGCATCAGAGAAAATTACATCATTCTGCAATATATAGGCTGATCTTTGGTTATGTTCTCACAATAAAAATGCTACTGACTACTTCATTGCTTTGGCATTCAGGAAATCTCACTTTAACTTTGTGAGAACATAAGCCCAACTTCTCTGTTACTCCCAGGTTTCTCAATGGACCATTTGTCAGGTTCCATTTGTAACAGCCTGACTTCTGGGGTCAATTGTCTCTGACAGACAACCATTTTAATAGTAGCAGTAATACAAGTTTATTTTCTTTTCTCAGGACAATTAAAACCTGCCTTTGAACATTTTATTTTCTAAAACCAAACATCAAGCAATGCATTCTTACTCATCTTTGATTGTACTGTTCTCAAGGAAAAGGGCTCTAAATTAGAAAGGAGGACCAGATACTTAAAAACATGGCTAAGTAGCTGGTATCAAGTCAAATGGCTGTAATTCCAGCAACTCAGGAGGCAGAGACAGGAGGATCTCAAGTTCCAGGTCTGAGTCAGCCTCTGTAATTTAGTGAGACCCTGCCTCAAGGTAAAAAATGAAAAATGGGCCATGGGTACAGTCCAGTGTTAGAGCACTTGCAAAGTATGTGAGAGTCCCTGCGTTCAGCCTCCCAGTATTAAAAAAAAGAGCAAAGTAAAAGTACTTTATACAAGCAATATCTCCACAAACATATATATATATATATATATATATATATATATATATATATATATATATACATATATATATATACACACACACACACACACACACACACACACATATATATAGTTTCTATTTATACATGTATATGAACATATGTGTCAAATACATTCAGAAGACAATAACTCTCCATACCCCAGGATATTTATTAAAAATGCACATTTGGAGTTGTTCTAGAGGGTAATTTTAAAGACTACCTATTCTGATGAATCATCTGGAAAACATACTTAGAAAATAACTACTCTCATGCCCACAATTTATAATTTTAAAGTCAGGAGTTTGGTACGTTAGAGTTTCCTGTCATAGAAAGCACAGAGATGGGTGAAATGGGCAGCAGTCTGGAATTTCTCCTGCCTTTTCACAGGGGGATATTGACTGGTGGCAAAATGAGTCCAGACTGGGGGCACCTGAACGATAAGGTGCACACCTGGTGGCTGTGGAAAAGGTGGAATGGGCACATGGGTCTGATGGTTTGGAGTATAAAGCCTCCTACACACTAGTAGCTGTGATAATGTCATTTGTTGAGACGTTTCCAGCACAGACCACCTGGGTGTCAGAGGCAACTGAGCGGTCATTTCCTTTCCCCATAAGTAATTACAGTTTAGGCACTGAGGAGAGATTGTGCAAGTCCTTGTGTATTAGAAAACAAGACATCTCATAGCCCCTTTCCTCAAGGATTCACAGAATAAAAAGGTGAAATGAATTATTTATCTATTTGGATAATCTCTCAGTATTGTTGTTGTTGTTAGGTGCCATCGAGTCGTGTCTGACTCATAGTGACCCTTATAGGGTTTTCAATGGCTGATTGTTTCAGGATTGCCTTGGGAGTGGATTGCCAGGTCCTTCGCCCATTTTTGCGGTGCTGGGAATCAAACTCGGGACCTCACAGACTGCAGAGCAGTGCTCTACCAACTGAGCTAAAACCCAGCCCAATCTTTCAATAGCAAGAAGTTAAACTTGTAATCTAGATTATCTCAGTCTTTTTCAGGACAGTATTCAGAGAAATTTTATTTCCATGGAAATTCTGAAATCACAATTCCTGAGTTTTTGTGTTTTCTAAGCTTGGATATCATATCTGTGCTTGTCAGAATCAAGAGATGGTTCTTGGGGTATTTGGAAGACTTCAGTAAGTTTCTGTATTTTTTTTCTTCTGCCTAAAATAAAGGTTGGCCTTACTTGGCATTTGGGAAATTAGACATTGTTCATCACACTTTCTTTTCTGTTTTTCTGTCCAAGTCTGCCTGGAGCCTAAGAATTGTAGGTTTACATTTCATTGAGAAGTATTTCAGGGAAATTGCATAGTATGGGAAGGCAGACAAGAGAGATGGGCAGATTTACCTCTATTGTAATATCTACTGATTCTGTCTTCCTTGGAAGAACACTTCATTTCTCTGAGACCCAATGTTCCCATTGACAAAATGAGGAATTAAGACCAGATCATTTCAAAGGTACCTTCAGGCACAAACAATGCACAATTATTCTGAGAGGCTAAAATCAGAGAATCTACTCTTGTTTTATACCAGTACTGCTGCTATCATGAACAACAAGTAGGAAAAGGAAAAAATGTTATTGCTTTTGAAATTAATAAAAGTTACATATAAATAAATGTTTCTTTACTTACACAGATTCTCAGTGATTCAATTCACTTTTTTAATCATACTATGCTTCTCCTGATTTCTGAATATTTTCCAGAGTGAAAAATTGCTATCACATCTGTTTTCAAAATAATTCGATGAGTATTTTCAGTTGCTTTCTGACCATAAGATATGTAGAGTAGAGTGATTTCCAAATTTTCAAAGGTAAAGAGATCAGAACAAAATGTAAAGTGCCCTACTCACATAGGTTGAAAGCATAGATGGAGAAGCTAAAGTAACATGAAATGTGCACTGGTCTAAATTAAAACAAAACAGAACATTTTGTGGATTAGATTTATATTAAATTAACTTAATTTTCTTTAATTTTACATTTTATTGAAGAAAGCCATCGATGCACTAATTAATAAACTTTTCTTAGAGTACTCCTAAAGCTATAAGAATCTAATAGACATCACAAAAACTTCTTTAAAAGGGAGAATTAAGTGAATACTTATTTCACTTAAGCTTCTTAAGCTCCAATTTATTCACTGCACAATAAAAATAATACTAGTCTGTACTTTGTGTGCTCATTGTAAGAACAGAAAGTGATAATGCAAGCCAAGTCCTCTATTTGATATGCATTAATAACTCACAGGTTTCCTTAGCTGACCTTAATGCTTATTGCTATATATACTTTATGTATTTTTAACTCTACTGATGATATTTGAGTAACATTGTAGAATGAAATTTTTTATACTTATAAGTGAAATAAACAATGAGAATCAGAGAAATTAAGCCATTAGCCAACATTATCCACACTACAGGTTTGTTAAGGTGGGAATTCATATCAGGGCTATAGGATTTTAAGCCAGGGCTTCAAATAGGCTAAAACTTGGGTATAGATAGCAGGGCTTCAAACTGAACCTGAACTTGAACCCTGAACCTATTCTGGTTTAAGCATTTTTAAGGAAATTTTCTGAACCTGAACCTGAACCCACATCCAGTCAAAAACTGGGTTCAGATTTAGCTTTTAATATTGTTTTGGTCAGAACTTATTATACATACAAAATTGAAAATCATTGAAAAAGTTTCAGTCATCTATCTATACATAGGATTGGAATTTTAAACCTGAACCCAGACAGAACCCAAAACCATCCAAATTTTAACCTATTAAACCCACACCTGAAACCGAGCCCATTTTTCACAGGTTTGAACCCTTGTTTTAAATGTGTGAATTTTCTACTCTATTACACAGTATCTTCTTGAGTTGAAATCCAAATGTACAGACCCTAAAATATTTGAATTTCATGGCTTTGAATGGACAAATCTGTATGACAGAATCGTGTTCTTGGTTTTGGTGTACAGAAAGGTAACTAAAATTCATGGATATTCTGCAAGGTGATTGAGTCTTATGTAGTGGAATGAATATCAGCTTTCAAAGTACTTCCCTGGGGAGCCACCCCATGTCTTCCCTTCATTGTCCACAGTATTTTGTGGCTGTCATCTCACTGGTGACTCACGTCAATTATCTCATTATTCAAGTTTCAACTCTTCTTTCTTTTTCTTAAAGAAAATACGGTTTTAACCAATTTTCTCATCATATTCACTTTTGGCTCTTTCAAAAGAATGATCTCATCCTCAAAAGGGTCCATGCTTACGGACTTTAAAGACACTAAGGAGAACATCTACGTGCATTAATCTCTTTTCTGGTCTTTGTGACCAAATATCTGACAGAAACAACTTAAGGGAGGAAATATTTATTTTGATTCACAGTTTCGGAGAAGTCAGTCCATCAAAGTGGGGAAGGCATGGCGAGGAAGAGAAGTTTGCATCTTTGTGGCCAAGAAGCAGAGAAAAAGGGAACCCAGAAAGGGGTATGGGGGCAAGGTGTATCCCCCAAGGACAGACCACCAATGACATACTTCTAAGTAGGCCTCACCTCTTACTTGCCAAATCTCCCAATTATTGTTGTTGTTAGGTGCCGTCAAGTCGGCATCCGACTCATAGCGACCCTCATAGGGTTTTCAATGGCTGACTGTTTCGGGATTGCCTTGGGAGTGGATTGTCAGGTCCTTCTCCCATTTTTGCGGTGCTGGGAATTGAACTCAGGACCTCAGAGACTGCAGTGCAGTGCTCTACCCATTGAGCTAAATCCCAGCCCAATCTCCCAATAAGGCAAACAAATTGCTAATCTATCAAGGAATGCATTCATTCATTAGGCCAGAGCCCCCGTGATATAATCCTCTCTATCACAGGCTATTACACTCACACCCAATGGTGCCATCAAGTCAGGTCCAACTCATAGCAATCCTATGTATAATAGAACAAAATATTACCCAACACTGCCATGTCCAGCATTCTTGTTAGTTGCTGTTGTTAGATGCTGTGGTGTCTGGTCCAGCTCAGAGCGACCGTATGTACAACAGAAAGAAACACTCCCTGACACTGTGCCATGCCTTGCACTATGTCAGTGCTTCACTGCTATTTGTAGAGTTTTCAATTTCAATGGCAGATTGTTTTGGGAGTGGGTATTCAGGTCCTTCCCCCTAGCCTGAAGCACCTGATATTCCCAGGTAGTCTCCCATCCAAGTACTAACCAGACCCAACCCTGCTTAGCTTCTGAGATCAGGTAGAATAAGATGCCAGGGTGCTGTGGCTGCAGACAGTACATCTGTTTAGAAATCAGTTGTTCCCTTTGAGTACAATGGGAGCCATTGTTATGTATTGAGCAGATCTGGCATGATCAGAACAATCTTTTAAGCAGATTTCTCTGGAAGCTTCTTTGAGGACATAATGAAGGGACAAGTTTAGAGGCAAGAGGTGATGGAAAAAGGTGGTAGTAGTAGGGGTGGACAGTAGGGGTGGAAAAGTCAAGTATATAATCTTATATCTTTTATAGAGCTTTTAATTTCAATCACACTTGTAGAAATTATGCAGGCTATTTCTGCTTTGACCCACAGTTATAGCCTCAAGTTCCTTCTTTAAGAGCAGATACTTAGTAACCATTTAATAAATATTATATTTTGGATATGAAATGAGTAATTAGAAAAAACCTACCTGTTGCTTATCTGTATGATCTCACTATCTTAGGCATATTTCTAACACAGAGCTCAGCACAGCCCTCTAAAGTTGGTGCTATTATCACCTCCACTTTATGGTGAGGAAACTGAGGCACAGAGTAATTGCATAACATACCCAAGTACAGTCAGTGGCAGAGCTGAGATTAGAACAGGAGCAGTTTGATTTCAAGGTATCTGCTCTTAACACCGTGTGACCCTACCTTAAAGAACTGTAAATCGTAATCCACGATAACTCAGGGGACCGAAACTGTCAGGTCTTATGCTGGGCATCTGCTTATTTTCATAACTGCAGAAACGTGATAGGTTAGATACACAAGACACGAAGATAAAATGTACTTTCTTTGTGAAAGGAAATCACCTACGTTAAGAAAACCTGATATGTGCGGTAAAAAGAGGCAAATTGATAGTGATAGCAGTCGAAATTGTACCTTTTATTTTTATTCAGTTCTAGAATATGTTGGAGTACAACATACACCTTGAGTAATTTGTAGTCTGAAACACTAAACTGGCTTTCTGGTGAACTAAGATAATACATCTTCTCAGTGTAATATTTCATTTGAACACATGGAATTATTACATTTAAACTTAATGATGCTACATTTTTCCAACTCAGTTGGTGGTGCACGTTTTGAGATATGTGACTGAAGAATCCAATTATACACCTCAGAGAAAGGGCACGATGAATAGCCCAAACAGGGATTTATTTAGAAATACAGCACTCTGCATTTTTTTACCTCTAAAAAGAAAAGAAGAAAGCCACACTATTGAGAATTAATGAACCATAGGTAAAATTTAGTGAATAATTTATTTGGCAAATAGAGGGAGCACATAAAAGAGGTATATGAAAAATTAGCATTGTCATTCCCGGAGTGTTTAATATTACAGTAAAATTGAAATACAAAAGGGGATGTGGACTTGGTTAAGTTAGCCCATTTCATCAGCAGAGACCAATGATCCACACATGCTGATGTGGTTTTGATAGTGCAGGCCTGTCATGAGATTCCCCAGGTCTACTGAATATTAAGAAATCCCTAGAAAGAACGTGTCTTTGTCTAGAAATCAAGTTAAAAATAGACATTTCACCAAGGAGACATGTGGAAGGGCTGCTAGTGTTTTAGAATTTTGACTTTTTGATTTTTAAAATACACATCTTTCTCACAAGCATGCTGTGTAGTCAGGAATATAAACGTGCTTTGTATTGTCAATTAAGTGAGATCCTGAAAATGCATCTCAAGAGAAAACATTTTTTTTCCCAGTATTCTATTATAACGCAGACTTGCATCTCAGATACAAGAAACAGTTCACTCAATATTTCAGGGCAGGGTCCTTGTATTTCCAAAATAACTGCAAAAAGTGTAATCGAGTCAAATATCATATTTTTTGCACACTTATCAAAGCAAAGTGAACCCTGCTCAAGAAGGCCAGCAGCAGAAGGAACCTTGAACATCACAATTGCTGGGTATAAAGGAAGATGAATATCAGAAACCTTCCTACCTAGACATTGTGGAAATGAGCCCAGCAAGGTGGCGCACACCCGTAATCCCGGCAACTCCAGAGGCAGAAGCAGGAGGATCGCAAGTTTGAGACTAGAGGCAGTCTGCATAATGTAGTGAGACCCTCAAAAAGTAAAAAAAAAAATGTGCTGAGGTGCAGCTCAGTGGTCCAGCACTTGCAGAGCATGCAGGAGCGAGGCCCTAGGTTCAACCCCCAGTACCGCAAAAAAAAAAAAAAAAAAAAAAAAAGAATTTTGTTTTCACAAATTGCCTGATGAAAGACTTTAAACAAGAGAAGAAATCTTTAGAAGTTATTATGAATGACTCTCAGACTTGATTACAACACAATTTACAAATATTCTTTGACTATCTGATTTGTTGCCTGTAGTAGTACCACTGTGGTGACTGAACTTGTCAGATCTCGGAAGCTAAGCAGGGTCAGGCCTGGTTACTTCTTGGATGGGAGACCACCTGGGAACACCAGGTGCTGTAGGCTTGGGAGAAGGACCCAGAAACCCACTCCCCAAAATCAATCCGCCATTGAA
This sequence comes from Pedetes capensis, assembly GCA_007922755.1. Lineage (NCBI taxonomy): Eukaryota > Metazoa > Chordata > Mammalia > Rodentia > Pedetidae > Pedetes > Pedetes capensis. The sequence goes on along the minus strand of VMDO01025138.1, from coordinate 2,421 downwards.
AACCCTATGAATAGCTGAGAAGCACTGACAATAACGTTTCACTTGTTGTACATAGGGTCACTATGAGTTGCACACTGACTCCATGGCACCTAACAACAACAGCAATCTGATTTGTACCAAGAAATATTCAAATCTATGGGTGGAAGAATTTAAAGATGCATAATTCTTGGTCTTAAGGAGCTTACTGCAATCTCAGGACTAGACTATAGTAGTGAACAAGATAAAGCACCCTGCCTCAAGGAGCTTACATAATCAGGGAGCTGGCATGAACAAGCACTTGAACAAATAAAAATACACTGGTAACATGTAATTTCAGGTAATAAAACTATAATGGTGAAGAATAGAGCATCTGAGGGGACAGTGGGGTGGGGTCAGAGGAGTCCAACCATAGATGTGGCTGGCAGGAAAGGCCTTGCTGAAGTTTTGACGTTTTCACTAAGATCTGAATGACTTTCATGAATGACCCATGAGAAATATAGCAGAAAGAAGTCCCAGCTGCAAGGCAGGACTCTACTTGGGAAGTCTGGGCCCAGCAAGAAGGCCATCATGAGTAAGAAGGAGACAGAAAGTACGGGAGGTTGAAGAATTACCACCAACCAGACTACATAGCATCATGGTGAGGATCTTAGACTTTGCTGTTGGTCAAGTCAGTACTCACATTCAGTCTATAGTTAACTAAAGGGGGAAAAGACACCATCGAACTATCTTCAGACCTTTTCCTGTCTTTCCCACTTTCATTAACCATCAAAATTGTCCTTGTTAGGTGCCATCGAATTGGTGTCCGACTCATAGCCACCCTATGTACAACAGGCGAAATAGTATTGTTAGTGCTTGAATTGGTGTCCGACTCATAGCCACCCTATGTACAACAGGCAAAAAAGTACTGTTAGTACTTCTTTGCTGTTCATAGGGTTTTCAATAGCTGATTGTTTTTTGGGAGTGGCTTGCTGGGTCCTTTTCCCTATAGCCTACAGCTCCTGGTGTTCCCCCATCCAAGTACTAACCAGGCCCCGCCCAGGTTAGCTTCCAAGATCTGATGTGGTCTGGCGATGCCACAGTGGTATGGCTTCAGGCAACTATCAAAATTCGCCCATTTAAAATACATCACACTAAAACAGAAATGGGGCTGCGATTTAGCTCAGTTGGTTGAGCACTGCACTGCAGTCTCTGAGGTCCTGAGTTCAATTCCCAGCACCGCAAAAATGGGAGAAGGACCTGACAATCCACTCCCAAGGCAATCCCGAAGCACTCAGCCATTGAAAACCCTATGAGGGTCGCTATGAGTCAGATACCGACTGGACGGCACCTAACAACAACAACAAAACAGAAATATATGCAAAGTAGTTGTGAGGGCGAGAAAGGGCTGTGTTTGGAGGATTAGAAGGCTTGACAGAGGACCACCTTTGGACTGTGAAGACTAGCTGGAGTTTCCTAGCTGGAAAATCAGGAGCAGCAGGTGCAGCAAAGGCAGAGACTTATGGAAGAGCAGATTGCCTGAAAGAAAGCAAATGCGTCTGAGCACAGGCATGCTTGAAAGAACTTTATCCAGCAGACATTGGATGTCGCTGGGAATTTTTATTAATAATTCCTCCTATCAGAGTGGGGACTGAATGAGTATAGAGAGACTAGAGGAATGCAAAATCTTATAAGACCATATTACAACCATATTTGGGGAAAATCTCTCAGTAATAAGTTCTGGCTTGTGGGAATGCACAGAGGAGCAGTGTTTTGGGAGGACGTTGCAGGCACAAGATTTTAATGCGTATGGGGTCTGTGAAAGAGAATAGGGCTAAGAATAACTTTCAGTGGCCCGGCTTCTCCAGTGCGATGGTCAAACTCTGATCTATGGTTGAACTGAACAACAGGCAGTCTGCAAGTTTGCGGAGAATGGAATAATGAGTTGCACAACAGGCTGATTTATTTAGTTAGTTATTCATTGAGCCCTTACTAGATGGCTGACACTGAGCAAGACTTTGTGAAAACAAAACCGAATGCTGTGGTTTCTGCCCTAGGGTGCCTCAGTCTTGTGAGTTCGGATTTTGCCTCATTGGATTTAGAGAGGCCAGCGGAACATCTCAAAGCCTCCCGGCAGGCGTAGAAGAGACATCGTGGAGGACAGCTGCACTCCTGTGGTCTGCAGCAGATAGTCATGATCCAGACTACATTATTACATTTCCCTCGATGTTCAGTTGCCCTCTGAGCTTTCATCCAAGAGAAACCAGTGTTTGCCTTGCGAGGTAAAGCATCGATTTCGCCTTTCAGCCTGGATGTCCTCTGCTTATTGAGCCCCACAGGCAACTTCATAGGTGCACTTTCATCCTGCCTCTTTCAACTGCATTTCCTTAAAAAGGAGCTTTCCTATTAAACATTTCTCTGGACAATTTAGCCAAACCAATTTCAAAACTCCTCTTGCTTCTGAAA
>VMDO01025137.1:0-28704 GCA_007922755.1 Pedetes capensis | reverse complement strand
AGGGAAGGAAAAAGTACAAAATAAGGAGGCAACTCTTTGAAAAGCAGAAAAGAAAAAATCAGGCAATAACTCATTGCATAAAACTGTACTTACATGTTAATCACAATTTTCCCTTTGTTTACTTTATTTTGTAAAATATTTAAGGAGATGGAGGTGTAAACAACCCTGATTTGATAATTTCATAATTGATATATGAAAAGAAATATCAATCTATATCCCATCAATATGCATAATTAATATACTAATCAAAAGATGTTTCTGAATATATAAAGTATGAATGCTACTCATTGAACTAATATTAAAAAGAATTTTTAAATCCTTCTCAGTTGCAGTAAGTAATAGGTTAATCTATCAAAAAAAGAATTGATTTGGGACTCAAGAGACCAATCTCTTTTCTTGTAGTGACCACTAACCATATGTGTGACCTTGGACAAAACATTTAATCTTCTTCTAGTGAGTCCTCACTTATAAACTATTATTTACTTTTTTTTTTTTTCAGTACCACAGGTTTGAATCCAGCCTCACCAATGCTTTGCAAGTGCTCTATCACTGAGCAACAGCCCCAGTCCATATTTTATTTTCTGTTTTGGGACAGTGTCTTGCTAAATTATACAGGCTGCCTCTGGCCTTGAACTTTCAATCCTCCTGCCTCTGCCTCCTGTGTCCCTGGGATTAAAGGGATGAGCCACCATGCCTCGGCTAGTACTGATTATTTTTAAACTGATATGTTAAGAATAGACAGTGGCTGTGCCAGGACTGGTGGCTCACTCCTGTAATCCCAGCTACTTAAAAGGCTGAGGCAAGAGGATTGTGAGTTTGAGACCAGAGGCAGTCTCCACAATTTAGAAAGGCCATTCCCTAAAAATAAAAATTAAAAAGTTAAAGGGCAGGGAGTGCAACTCTGAGGTAGAGCACTTGCCTTGCTCCAGGACCTGGGTTCAATCTCTACTACCACAAAAATAAATAAATAAATAAATAATAAGTAAATAAAAGACAGTGGCTAAATTTTTAATTAATGCTCTTTTCCTGGATTCTCTCCATCTTTCTCTACTAAAAAACATTTGAGGTTTCTCAAGAAAAGAAGTACCATATCCTTTTAGGTTATAGTAGAAGTTACAAGTCTTTTTAGGAAGGAATTTGTCAGCTATGTTTAGCTCAGTTGGTAGAGTGCTTGCTCTGCATGCTCTGAGTCCCTGAATTTGATCCTCAGCACAGTAGAAATGTGAGAAGGACCTGGCAGTCCACTCCTGAAACAATCAGCCATCGAAAACCTTATGAATAGCAGAGGAGCATGACATAGTGTTGGGTTCAGCATAATGTTACGTAGCATTTTGTTCTGTTGTACACAGGGTCACTCTGCATTGGACCTGACTCCACAGCACCTAACAACAAAAAACTCATCACTGTGTCTCCAGGACATAGAACACAGTGGGCACTCAACAAATATGGGTTGTAGAAATGAGTTAAAGTACTGTGGGACATACATTGTTCTATAAGAATTCTGGTGTCTAAAGGAGTTATTCAATGCTATCACCTGGAAGAACCTCTTTAGCTCTTTATTTCTGGAAAGGAAAAAAAAAACCCAGGTCCAATTTAGTATTCATCTGTCTCACAGATTGTAGTATATAAACCACAGATATTTTTAAAAATGCAAAATACTTCACAAGTATTATAACAATGAAAATGCTTAATTTCTTTAACTGTGCATGCATCTGAAATTATAACTGAATACAGATTATAAAGTTGCCGCAAAATATAATTACTGCCATAAATTATTTGTATGACATTTTGATACTTTTCTTTTTAGTTATGACAAAATGTTATTTTGTGAGGTTTTCATCAAATGCAGTTTTGTGAAATAATAAAATATGTACATTATGTTTAAAGAGTCTACAGCAATATCACTCTGGCATCTGATCTCATCAGATCTCAGAAGTTAAGCAGGGTCAAGCCTGGTTAGTCCTTGGCTGGAAGACCTCTTGGGAATACCAGGTGCTGTAGGCTTGGGAGAAGGACCAAAGGACCATGCAGCCCACTCTCAAAATAACTAGGCATTGTAAACCCTATGAATAGATGGGCATGGTGGTGCACTCCTGTAATCCCAGCAACTCGGGGGGCAGAGGCAGGAGCATCTCAAGTTCGAGACCAGAGGCAGTCTGAGTAATTTAGTATGACCCTGTCTGAAAAAAAAAGTAATAACAATGGGCTGGGGGTACAGCTCACTGGTATAGCAATTGCAAAGCATGCAAGCGTGAGGCCCTGGGTTCAACCCCCAGAATAGGGAGAAAAAAAGGAAACAAAAGAAAACCCTATGAATAGCAGAGCAGCACAGACAGTAGTGCCAGGTATGGCACAGTGTTGGGTAGTGTTTCATTCTGTTGTACATAGGGTTTCTATGAGTCAGACCAGATTCAATGGCACCTGACAACAGCAGCATTTAAAGTTCTTAAAAATATGCTGTTTCATTCATTTTTGCCTTCTTTTCCAGGGTGCTATTTAAAAGTATACTGTGCCAAGGATCAAAACCAGGATTCAAATCACTGCTCTACAATTTGGTACTCATTAATACCTCTCTCTGAGCCAGGTGCTGTGGTGCACTCCTGTAATCCCAGCAACTCAGGAGGCAGAGGAAGGAGCATCGCAAGTTCGAGACCAGAGGCAGTCTGCACAATTTAGTGAGACCCTGTCTCAAAAAAGTAAAAATAATGGGATAAGAATGATGTCAATATAAATGGACTAGAAATCGCATATAATTGTTCTAACAAAGACCACTACAGGAAAAGTTTGTATCCTAAACAGAACTGGAACCCAAGGACATACAGAAAAAAACTACTAAGTAAAAGATAGAGAAGACTTAGATGGGAAACTTAGATGGGAAGGGTGGGATGAGGGGAAGCATAGGAGAGGGTAAGGGGTAACCTATATGAATAATGTTTATCAAAATGCATATATGGAAATGTCACAATGAAAAACATGTCAAAATGAAACACATTAAGATGTACATTAAAAATTTCTAATAATAATAAAAAAAGAATTGAACAACAACAATAAAAAAGTAAAAACAATAGGCTGGGGGTGCAGCTTAGTGGTATAACAATTGCAAAGCATGCAAGCGTGAGGCCCTGGGTTCAATCCTCAGTACCAAAAAATAAAAAATAAATCTCTCTCCTTCTTATCTTTAAAATGACAATATTATTATATGAAAATTATTAACAATGAAGCATGTCACAAAATTGGTATCCAACACGTTAGTTACTGTGATAGTATGATTTTATAATGAGAAGCATAATTAACTTTTCAAAAAGGAAAATAATTTATTTTGGCAAAGTCCTAATCCACACAATTTGGATAAGTGGTCCTGTTCTACTTCTACCACATCCCTTAATTAGATATTTCTTGCTTGCTTCCTTCCCTCCCAACAGGGAGATGGTCTATCTGGGAGTCCAATCAAGTCAACTTTCTCCATGATATGGAGGGAATATAGCCTTAGATGCCAGCAAGCCAGCTGAAGAGGGGCAAAGGGAGATTCTTGGGATCCTCATTGTCCAATTTGGTAGCTACCAAATCTTATTCTAGATAGCATCCTTTACCAGATATGTAGTTTCCCTCACTATGTAGCTTGTCTTTTATTCTCTTAAGTCCATGTAGGAAGTCTTCAATTTTGCTGAAGAGAAATTGATCAATCTATTCTATTATGAATCACATTATGGTACAGTATCAATAATCTTTCCTATTTTTAAGCCTACAAAGGTCATTTTCATATGTTTTCTTCTAGATGTTTTATAATTTTAGGTTTTAAATTTAGGCCTATGTTCCATTTTAGTTAATTTTAAACAATGGTATGAGGAATTTTTATTTCATGCTTGCTGATAAACAAATGACTTGGCTTTATTTGTTGAAAATGGTATCCAATTTTCACTGAATTGTTTTTGCATTTATTTTATAAATATATGGTTCTGATTCTGGATGATCTATTCTGTTCTATTGATCTATTTATTTCTATGCCAACACTACACTTTATAATAGCACTAATATTGATTCAGCTCAAGATACTTTAAAATTGCAGTTTGATTTTGCCTTATACCACTAGATTTTTGAAAGATTTTTTATTTATCTTCCAAATATTTAGAGATCTTCCAGATAACTTTCTGATATTGATTTCTTATTTTTATGTTGCTTGAATCCTTTTAAACTTATGAAAGTTTGTTTTATGTCCAAGGTATTCTGAATGTTATGTAGACACTTGAAAACAAAGTGAAAATAATCTGTATTTGCTACATGTTTATTATTATCAGGCAACATGTTTATAAATATCAACTAGGCATGTAATTTGATAGTGTAGATTACAACTCCTACAATTTTACTAACTTTCTCTCTACATGTTCTATCACTTATTGACAGATTTTTGAAATTTCTATTATTTAGGATATATTTATTTATCCTTTCAGTTCCATCAGGTTTTATAGTCATATATTTTAAAGTTCTATTATTAGATACATAGGTATTCATACTTTTCCCCTTTCAGGTGTAAAAGTTTTTACTTCAAACATATGGAAGTTCCATTACTAGGTGCATAAACATTTAGATATTATGACCTTTAGGTGATTGAGTCATTTTGTGTTTATGAAATGATATTCTGCCTCCCTTGTAATTTTTTTTTTACTTCAAAATCAACTTTCTGACATCAATACAAATGTTCAAATTTACTTTTGATTAGTTCAGCATGGTATATATTTTCATATTCTTTTAGCATTTTTCATTATTTTTTCATTTTGAGATAATTGTAAGATTCAACCTAAACTGTAGGAAATAATAGAGATCCATGCATCTTGTAATCGGTTTCTCTTAATGGCAGCATTGTGCAAGACTATAGTGCAATATCATAAGCAGGATGTGGACATTGATACATTCAACATACAGAATATTTCCATCAAAACTAGGATCCCTCATGTTGCCTTTTATAACTACATATCCAATTATTCTTCACCCCTGACAACTAATCTGTTCTTCCTTGCTATAAATTTATCATTTCATGAATGCCATGTAAATAGAATTATATAGTATGTAAGTGCATAGATTTTTTTTTTAACTGAGAGGTTGAACCCAGGGCCTTGCACATACTTTGCTAATGCTTTACCACTGCAATGCAACCACAGCCTACTTTTTAATCTTTTATCTTGAGACAGGATCTCACTAAGTCACACAGTATGCCTCTGGCCTCAAATTTGTAATCTTCTTGCCTCCACCTCCAGAGTTGCTGGGATTACAGGCTTGCACCACTGCACTTAGCTAAAGTCTAAGATTTTTTGGCCTATCCCTGGATCCTGAAGATTTTCATCCACGTTTTTATTTTTCCTGAAATTTTTATACTTTTAAAGTTTACATTTATTCCAGTGATTCATTTTAACTTAATTTATGTATAAAGTGTGATACTTAGTTTGAGGTCCTTCTTCTTTCCCCCTGTGTATGTCCAAATGCTTTATGGTCATTTGACCAAAGGCTATTTTTCTTAGATTGAAATACTTTTTACTTACTCTTTTTTCAAAATTAGTATATTTGGTGAGTCTATTTCGGGATTCTCTATTTTGATCCATTGAAATCTGTGCCTATGCAGAAAGTCTGTATATTCCAATCTTTTAAAGAGATTTGTGATTCATAAATAATTAAGAAGAAATTTAATAAGTAATCTGAAGGCTAGAGTTTATCAAATCAACTAAGGTCAGATAAATCTTTTAAAAACCATACTTTGGATCAAGAAAAGAACATCATTGTTACCAATTATTACTAATGAAATGTCTCTTCTATTTGTTATGAGATTTCCATAAATTTGAAGCAGAAGAAAGAAATGTCATTTGCTGTCATTTCTGGGAACAAAATTTCAAAAATAAAAAAGAAAGAAACCTTTCATAAAAGAGCTAATGTATTTTCTTCCTTAAAATCATTTAGATCTGGCAATTACTAATTTTTTTAGCTATCACAAAATATTAACTAGATTCCTTTGCTTTTACATTCTAAGTGTGAATGAGAAACTAATCTATAAAACTAGAGACTTGAAACATACTTTGGGATAAAGATCAAATTGGGGTGGTTTTTAACAAATAACAATAATTACTGCCAGAAAATTAGTCCATGGAAATCTTAATATTTATCATTTTGATGCTTTCTTAAACACATTATTATTGAACAAAAACAAGATATTTATCATTGTTGAGTTCAGTTACCTCTAAAAGCAACTGAATAAAATTTTTTAAAGTGTTTTTTTTCTGTTGGTTCATTGATTATTTTAAATCACCAGGTAATGTGTGCAAAAGTCATTTCTGAATGTCATCTCCTGTTTGGGCCACAACAATGACCATGATTGCATCGGCTGTTCTCTACCACGAATTGCTAAATATCAGACTGAGAACAAAAAGTGATCCTGGGAAACTCAAGGGTACAAGAGAATAACTGTTTCAAAAATCACTTGTTAATATTTCAAATAATATACAAAATATTTCAAAATGTATTCATTTTTCTTTTTGTGTCTTTTTGTAGATTCTTTTTTATATGCTTACTGTAAATCTGCAGTGATAAAATGATACACATCTGTCAAAGCAGATATAAATTAGTGGTTCCCGGTCTAGATACAGTGTAAGTATACAGTAAAATCTCGGCACATATGTTATTATTTTATTATTTATTTATATTATTAATGCATTCATTAACTTTTTGCAGTGCTGGGAGTTGAACTCAAGGCCTCATATTCTAGGCAAATACTCTACCTCTGAGGTATACAATAAGCCCCCTCTTTTTAACATTTCTTTGTTGTTTTTTTGAGACAGAGTCTGGCTAAGATGTGCATGCTTCCTCTAGTCTCGACCCTGATATTTCTGCCTCAGCTTCCCAAGTAGCTGTAATTATAGACATGCAACATGACACTCATTATGTAAGTTATTATTAATATTATATTATTAACATCCTTATCATCAAAAGTTCAAAATACCTTACTGATTACTCGTCAGGTGCCAGGCTCTGTGCCATGATTTTATTTCAAAAAATATAACATAGCATGAGATTGAAAAAGAAAAGGAAAGCACAATATTCATTATTATCATGCCTCCTATTAATAGGAATTAATATAAGAAACATTTGACATTAGAGAGACTTTAATTAAGTTGGAAAATGTCAAGAAAAGAAAATATAATTAAGCCTAGGTGTACTTAAGCTTTGCTATCATTGCCACACAAGACAGGACACAGAAATCCAGGCTGTATATAACAATCATAAATCTTTGTGTGTGTGTGTGTGTGTGTGTGTGTGTGTGGTACTGGGGGTTGAACCCAGGGCCTTGCACTTGCATGCTTTGCAAGTGCTGGACCACTGAGCTGCACATTTTTTTACTTTTTGAGACAGGGTCTCACTAAATTACGCAGACTGCCTCTGGTCTCTAACTTGCAATCCTCCTCTTCCGCCTCCCGAGCCGCTGGGATTACAGGCATGCGCCACCGTGCCCAGCTAACAATTATAAATTTTTAAGGCAAAAATACTTTGGTCTTCCCACTACTAACATGCATAAGAAAACATGGATTATGTTTTCTTGATAGTAAGTCTCAAAGTTAAAATATTTCCCACACTTAGAATGCCAACACAAAACTGTTTTTCAAACTTCGAATGCCAATACAAAATTCTCACTTTGGAGCTTTTCACCCAATTGCTTACCGAGTTTTATTACTCAGTCTTTGACTAAGGAATACAACCTTATACCACTGACATGTGAAAATATGAGATCTCAGTAAGAAGTTCTTCTCTATCACATCGAATTTGAATTGACTTTTTAGAAGAAATTTTTTTTGAAGTGCAAGAAATCTTAGAACTACTAGACTAAGTACATTGTTTTCATGGTTGATTATGGAGTATGTTAATTTAGTACATTCAATGATTCGAGGTCTTGCTGTTGTCATTATCAGTGAAGCTGAAAAATACTGAGATATTTTAGTGTAAACTGAAAAAGAATGCATCGTGGAAGTGTACTACATATTAGCATTCCAATCAATACAGAAAAGTTTCTATAGGTTGAAATGAAGAATGGAAAAATTGTGTCCATTTTTCTGATGGACAATATTGTAGAACAATGCAAACTAGTTTAACTGTTATTGCTTTCTAATAAAATTTAAATATTAATAATTTCTTAATAAAGACAAGAATAATACCTCCAGCATTATCACATATGGCCTATGGATATGCAAGCAAATGGGATATTATAAGGAAATGAAAGATTATGGCAATGTACTCTAGTATTTTCAACTGAAAAATCAGTATATACAGGGATTTATTTCACTAGATTCAATCAGTATTCTCAAAATGCAGGATCCTAAAAATGTGCCAAATGCTTTCTGAACCACAAATAGTAAAAGAGAGTTTGCAATTAGATGGGTATTTTGGATGAAAAGAAGGAATCAGTCAGGAATTTGGACTATCTAGATGTCAGCATAAGGCCTGAAAAGAAATGAATGGAAGCTAAAGAAACAAAGGAAAAGTGTTAGACCCATGAAGATGCAATGAGAAGAAGATACTTTTGAGAGTAGGAGGTATTCAACTTCCTTCTAAAGCAGGACTTAACTAATACAAAGTTGTTGTTGTTGTTAGGTGCCATCAAGTCATGGCTGACTCATGTTGTTACCAGGTGCTGTCAAGTCAGTTTCCAACTCATAGCAACCCTATGTACAACAGGTGAAATGGTATTGTTAGTGCTTCTCTGCTATTCATAGGGTTTTCAATGGCTGATTGTTTTTTGGGAGTGGGTTGCCAGGTCCTTCTCCCATTTTTACAGTGTTGGGAATCAAACTTGGGACTTCAGAGACTGCAGAGCAGTGCTCTACCAACTGAGCTAAATCCCAGCCCCTAACACAAAGTTGTTGTTTTTGTTGTTAGGTGCCATCAAGTCTGTATCTGACTCATAGCAACCCTCTGTACAACAGGGGAAACACTATTGTCAGTGCTTCTCTGCTGTTCATAGGGTTTTCAATGGCAGATTGATTTTTGGGAGGGGGTTGCCAGGTCCTTCTCCCAAGCCCACAGCATCTGGTGTTCCCAGGTGGTCTCCCATCCAAGTACTAACCAGGCCTGACCCTGCTTAGCTTCTGAGATCTGACGGGATTGGACGCCACAGGGCTACTGCTGCAGGCAACACAAAGTTAGTATTCACTAAATATTTATGGTTGTTTTCGCCTATGTGAGGTATTTCCAAAAATAATTTAGAAATATTTGACCATTTTCTTATATTTTTAGGAAAACTTCTGGAAGATAACATATAAAATGACAGACAAACAAGTGGCAGAGACAATAAAGAATGAATAGTATCAGGTGGGGAGCCTGCTTATCAAGAATAAAATTTTTTAAAAAAGATAAATTGCCAATCCTTTATTTATGAAGAGTTGCAATTTTTAAAAATCTATGCAAATGTAAGAAAGGTATAACACCTGGAAAAGCCAAATGATTTTTCACATTGGTACCCAAGGTTGGCAGTATCTTAATGTACAGTGATTTTTTTTTCCTAAATTAGGACGGCTCAAAAATATTATTGTGGACTTAGAGGAGAGATGCTTCTGAGGACTAAAGTCATAACAGATACTTCTTTGTTTGGTACTTTGGCATTGAAACCAGGGCCTAGCACACACTTTTCACGTGCTCTACCACTGGCCTGCACCCTGGCCCCATCTTTTATAATTTATTACTGTTTTGAGACACAGACTGCCTCTGGCCTCAAATTTGCAATCCAAAGTAAAGATGTCACATTGAAAATGAAGGTGCACCTGATTCACACCATGGTATTTTCAATTGTATCATATAGTTGTGAAAGCTGAACACAGAATGAGGGAGACAAGAGAAGATTTGATGCTTTTGAATTACAGTGCTGGAGACAAATATTGAATGTACCATGGACTGCCAAAATAACCAAAAGATCTGTCCTAGAAGAAGTTCAACCAGAGTACTTCTTGGAAGCAAGGATGGCTAGATTGTGTCTTACATATCGTCGGGCAGGATCAATCACTGGAGAATGATATTATGTTTGGAAGAGTGGTATGTCAAGGAAAAAAAGGAAAACCCTCAACTAGATGGACTGACACAGTGTCTGAAACAATGGGCTTAAACTTATAAAAGATATTGTGCATGGCACAAGGTCATGGAATGTTTCATTCTGCTGTACATAGCGTGGCTATGAGTTGGACCCAAATTGATGGTGCCTAACATCAACAACAACTTGCCTCACAAGAGTTGCTGTGATTACAATGTGTGCCAAAGAGATACACATATATAACAATACAAATAATTATGATTTTGGGTTACATACATATCTAAGGATCAGAGACTAATTTTTATAATTATGCGTACCAATTGTGTTAGCCATCTTTCTGTTGTTATACAAAATGCTTGAAATAATGAACCTATGAAAGACAAGGCTTATCTTGGCACTCAGTTTTCCGCATTGCAGTCCATAATCAGTTGGTCCTGTTGCTTTGGGGTAGTAGTAAAGCGAAACATCATGGCAGGAGCACCTGGCAGAGTAAAACCACTCACCTTGCCAGCCAGGGAACAAAAGAGGAAGAAAAATGGTCAGGGATCCCACAATTTCCTCTGTCTGCATATTCCCAGTAAACTAAGGACCTTTCACTACACCCCACCTCCCAAAGGTTCAACCACTTCCTAGTAGCACCACTCTAGGGACCAAGCTTTTAACACCTGGGCCTCTGGGGGACATTTCACATCCAAACTGTACCAGTGAGACTAGGAAAAAATATTTAATCACTTTCTACAGGTTTAAGCTCACAAAGAAGCTATTCAGCATGACTATTTCATTGGCTGCACCTTCATAATCCTTTCCCAAATATTTTACTCAGCTACACATGAGAGTGAGTGATTTTGATGGTATAAAGAAGCTCAGGTCAGGTGCAGTGGTGCATGCCTGTAATCCCAGTGACTCAGGAGATGTCAGCAGGAGGGACATGAGTTCAATACCAGAGGCAGCCTGGGCAAATAACAAGACTCTGTCTCAAGATAAAAAATAAAAAAGGGGGCTAGGGGTGCAGCTCAGTGGTAAAGCACTCATAAAATACGTGAGGCCCTGGGTTCAACTCCCCAGTATCATAAAAAAAAATGAGATGAATAAAAGCCTGGGTCCCCCTTCCCCAGTGCAACTGGCAATGCCAAGTGTTAAAAGTTATCTTAGATTTTCCTGATAAATGACAAATTTCTATTTACAAGTTACTTCTTCTTTCAGGTTAATCCCTCTATTGTTGTTGTTGTTAGGTGCCATTGAATCAGTATCCGACTCATAGCGACCCTAAATACAACAGGTGAAAACACTATTGTCAGTGCTTCTCTGCTGTTCATAGGGTTTTCAATGGCAGATTGATTTTTGGGAGGGGGTTGCCAGGTCCTTCTCCCAAGCCTACAGCTTCTGGTGTTCCCAGGCGGTCTCCCACCCAGGTACTAATCAGGCCTGACCCTGCCTAGCTTCCGAGATCTGAGGATCAGATGCTGCAGGGCTACAGCTGCAGACAATCCCTCTATTAGCTTATATTAAACAACACTTTGTCTTAATGAGGACCTGCTATCCATCAATCATACCAACTTCTGTTATTTCTTGTTTTTTGGCATTAATTTCTGTCTTTGACTGGCTTAAATAGCCTATTATTATAACCATAAATTGCATGCATACTCAGATTTCTTCCTACTCTATTCCTCGATAATAATATGAATAGCAAAAATTCTATTCTACTAAATATAGCAAACTACCTGCTTTGATCCTGCACCTGGTTAAAGAGAAACAGACATTTATCAGGTCTATTTGCTTTCTCTCTTTTTTGGAGAGTGATTGCTATTCTATTCGCATACTTTCAATATCTTCTCCCTGTACTCTCTTTTACTAATTATTTTATTTCCTCTTTCAGTGATAAAATGAAAGAAATTTAGACCAAGACTTTCACAAAGTGTAACAGTCCATCAGTAGATTCTGCTTTCCTCTATGCAACAATGCATTAGCTTTTCAAACACCTATCAAAAACCAGTTCCTCCCTCTTGCATTATATTCCTTTCCCACATGGCTGTTAAAAGTCATACCTTTTTTTTTCTGTGTCTGTCGCTGTCAACCAGCTCCTCCCACAAACTTTAATGAAATGGCTAGTCTATCCTTTCAATACCTCCGGGCTAAACATAAACTTGGTATCCCCACTGACTCATGTCTTTTCTTATACCCCACATAGTTCATCACCAAATTTTACATCCATAGTTCAATCAAAGCACATACCTTAAATGCCACTAAATTCAGGCCACGACAGCCTCTTTACTAAATTAACTGTGTTGTCCCCAAATTTATCTCCTAACATTCTTTCCTTGCCTCTTTAATTTGTTATTAATAATGTTTCAGAATGATTATTTTAAAGCACAAATATTATATTTTTTCTCGGCTCAAAATTATTCAAAACAACTTCATCTCACTCAGGGTCAGATGAAATAGCTAGGTCAATTTTATTCTTGCCTTGGTCTTCAATCAACTGGCCTAGACACATCCAAGGTGTTTCTTGAACACACTAAGCATGTATTCACCTTGGTACTTTCCCTCAGCTGGAACCATTTTCTTCTGGGCTATTTTCCTGGTTCTTTCAGCAAATTCCTTGATTCCTGATGAATTGATCTATCTTTCTGTATGCCAGCTTCCAAAAACCCCATGACATGCAGTTTTGAACTTCTCAGATTACACAATTAAATCTACACAAGCAGGCCTCATGTCCATGAGGCAAACAGCCATCAAAAGTTACAGATATTTTGTAGTGATTCAAGAGTGAGAATAAGGGAGATATCTGTGACTTAAAATGTAGAGAAATACCACTAACGAGTTTAAAAAGTAATTGAAAATACCTCAACATGATTTTTTCTATGAAATGAAATTGAAAAATACAATTAAAGATCCTGAACTGTAATATAGCTATGTTTTACAGAAAACATGGTATTGGGTCATAACAGATCTGTTTGCAAAGGATTGAAAAATTCAACATAAATTTCCTAAAAATTCAAACATTATTTTTGCAAGAACCCATCAACATTCTCTTCATAAAATCCTTATTCTTCTGGGGACAATCTACTTGAACAGCTTATTCCAGATTTCACCTTCAAATCTGGCATGCTATTTTATTTCTATAATTCAATGACATACTTGAAGTTGAGACCTTAGATGCATACTTTTAAAAAGGGTAGTATTGCTTATATAGTCTTTCCACTATAAATCTGAAAATCCCATGATCGTTCAAATACATGTCTATGCAAGAGAACTATTATTTTTGTTTTGAGGTTCAACAGTCTTTAATATCACAAACTGCTAGGTAATTTTTTAATGAAAATCAAATTTCTTTTGTTATCTAAAATCAGATACTTAACTTTGTGATTCTCATTAGTCTTTGTGATATCTATTCATCATTTTTTTGGGGAGAAGGACCTGGCAACCCCCTCCCAAAAATCAATCTGCCATTGAAAAGCCAATGCACAGCAGAGAAGCACTGACAATAGTGTTTCCCCTGTTGTACAGAGGGTCGCTATGAGTTGGATACCGACTCGACGGCACCTAACAACAACAACAATTCATCATTTTTACAGTTCATAAATGATCCAGAGACAGAATAAAGGGAAAAATCTTTGGTATAGCTTTCTATCCTGCAGTATTTCAAAATCTCACTGTCCCTCCTAGAATAACCAAAGTATTCTACATTTGGTTCACTAGTATTTTCTGACAAATGATTCAGATCATTTCATCAGTAAGCTGAATAAATCTTTCGCAGGTATTTACTAGTAACTGTACAACTAGTAACTTTGTGGTATGGAGCAAATAACTGCCTCTCTATAATTTGATATCCTCAATTGTAAAAATAAAAGTGAGGAATAATTTATAATTTGTAGAATCAAACATTTTGATATTGTCATTATTATTGTTGTTAGGTGCTGTCGAGTTTGGTCTGACTCATAGTAATTTTATGTGCAACAGAACAAATCACTCCCCGACACTGTGCCATGCCCAGCAATATTGTCAGTGCTTCTCTTATATTCAAAAGGTTTTCAACAGTGGATCATTTCAGGAGTGGGCTGCTGAGTCCTTCTCCCTAGCCTGCAGAACCTGGTACTTCCAGGCATTCTTCCATCCGAGCAGGCCAAATCTACTTAGTTTCTGAGATCATACAGGATCAGATGGCAGGGTGCTATGGCAGGGTGCAGTCTTTGATAGTAGATATCTGGTAAATTTGATATGTGTTTGCTCTCACTACCATCATTCCTACCTATCTATGGCACCCAATGACTCTAGTCTGCTTAATGCCCTAGAAGACCAGACCTAAGAGATATGTGGGGTCATCTCAAATTTTAAAACATATATGGACATTTTTTATTCCCTTATACTGGCCTAAATATTACCTCAAAAATACAATAAAGGTGGATTAGTACAGATAAGAGTCCAGTAGTGTGATTTACTTTTCAATTGAATTGCTTTTGTTTATTGTATATGCCAGCAGGACAGTTATTCCTACCATAAAGAATATGGGTGGAAGATCAGGAAAAGCAGTGCCAGGGAAGCCAGTAAGCAGAATTCCAACCTCTAACTTGTTGGGTAACTTTAGTAAATCAATTAATTCTTTCTCCATCACCATATTAAATGGGGCCAATGTGTCTTCACTTATGTCACAAGGATGCTGTAATGATAAAACCTGGCATATTTGCAAAATGTCTTTAAAACTTAGAAGACACTATAAAATATTAGCCAGTATTAGTATTAAAATTTGGATATAAGAGTTTGTGTATGTAAAATTCAGGGAAATTATCTCAGCAAATATTTATCTTCAACTTTGCAGAACATCAAAATGTTAATTTATGAAATAAATGCCAATATGTAATCCATCTTCATGATGATGATTCTTTATCCATTTTTTTAACATGAAGCACATTTTTTAAAGCTGCCAATTATGAAATTGATATCCTGTGTTGATGAGAATATGTTAACTTCTTGAGGGTCTGGATTTATTAAGAGTTAATATGACATTTTAGGTTACACAAAGATGTTTTGACCCATAGTGTTTCACATTGAATAAAAGGCCATCAAATATCTGTATAAAAATCTTCTCTCAAAGGTCAAGAACTAAGATAAATACATGACTGAAACAATATAAACAACCAACAGAAATAAATCTACTTTCAGAGAGATATTAGTCTTTAAGAAATAGTGCTTAAATATCATATTTGGGACTTATCAATTATATTTGCTTTACCCTAATCTCCCTTGTATATATTCACAATTTTTTACTTCACTGTTTACTTTTTTTTTTACTGCTGTTCTCTATTATCCTAAAGGACAGTGGAGCTGATATATGCTTACAGAATTTTGTCTACTCTCCACCACTGGCAAAATACTTTTAGAAGTTTGACAATAACATGCTTTTGTCTATTGATTTCTTCTCTTCAATTTGGCAAATATTGATTTCTTGTGTGTGCCTTTACAACATGACTTCATTTTGTTTAATTCTTCTATAAGTCATTGTTACTGATAACAGAAGCTGCGGCATCTAGAACATGAAGAAATGCCTTTGATTGAGTAGTTGTTCTAGGGTCAGAGATAAGAATACCAAGAAACAAAATAGTAAAAGGAATTCCATGAAATTCCTACGGGTCACCTTTGTTTTAAAGGCTAGAAATGGAAAAGTAATATATTCCGATTAACATGAGATCTTGGGAAAATGCTTACTTTAGCAATAATCAGGAAGTTTTTCACTTGACATTTTACAAGAGTTTTCAGTTGTCTGGAAAGAAATCTTTTTTGCCTTCCTCAGGAATTTGGCAGAGAAATTGTATTGATCTAGGAAGCAATGTTTTGCTGCATACAATACTGCTCCACTTTAAGTACTTTGACTGGGTCAAGAGTGGTCATCTGATGCAAGTGAAATATGTCTACAATATCCACTGACCTATACCAAATGGGGCAGAATGACACAAACAAAATTAAGACAAATCAGTTTTTCTATCCCAAGAATTTAAGACAAGAATTTAATTATGTGACATGAAAATGTTATGGATGAATCAGAGAAGTCATGATCAGCATGTAGATGCAGTGTTAATAAGGTAAAGGGAGTAAATATAGAAAGTGCATAGGTTATGGAAATGATGAGGGCATAGCAAATAAATTGGAATTTCACATTGTCAGTGAAAAAGAGTAGAGTCAGGATTCACCCTTCCAGGTGCTGAAGTTCATAAGGTGGACTTAAGTCTAGAACCTTCCTAAAATTTTATACTTTGTCTTTAGGTATTCACAGGTTCTTCCTCTCAAGGACTTCAATACCTAGGTAGAAAGTTTTCTTAGTGTGCATGTTATAGAAGTTTGCATAAAGTCAAATGGTTAGAGGAAGAGAGAGAAGTGATGCAACTCTACACAAGCAGGTCTGGAAAAACTTTAATAGGAATAATAATTATTATTTGAAGGGATTAAAATGAGATCAAGTTCATTAGGAGCTGGGGTCTAGGCAGATGAGAATTTAAAACCAAGTTTTCCAAACTTAAACTCTGATATTTGGCAAAACAACATGTCTTAATTTATTTGTTATGTTGAAACCCATGGCAGAAACCAGAGAAAATGTATATAAGTGGGTAGAATGCAGGTATCAAATGTCAGAATAAAGCTTAATTAAAAGTTAATTAAATAAAATCAATAAATGAGGCAAGAGGGAACTGATGAAAACTGTACATATATATACAAGAGGGTAGTAATTCACTCCTGAACCAATCCTGAAACAGGCATTGAACACCCTATGAGGGTTTCTGAGTCAGACACAATTCAACGTCACCTAACAACTCTGTGTGTGTGTGTGTGTGTGTGTGTGTGTGTGTGTGTGTATCTTAAAAATCTAAATCTCAGAAAGAGAACATGCAATATTTGTTTTTCTGAGTCTGGTTTATTTCACTTAATATGTATAAAACATGAAGTTTAAAACTATAGTATTTTTAATTTTAAAAAAATTTAACAAAGCTGGAAATTTATTGACAGTTGTGAAGTATTTTCTTCTTTGATACTGATGATGTTATTACTTCTTTGTAATTTTAACTTTAATGATATTTGCAGCCTGGATTCATGATTTTATCATACTGTGCCTGTCCATTAAAATTAGGGTTTTAAAATTTTTATTAATTATTAATGCCATTGGTTTTAAACCTTGAGCAAGGTTTCCTCTGAATTCAGTTGTTTTAGTAAACCATTTGCAAGTGACATGTAGATACAATGGATATATCTATTTACTAGATAATCCAATGACCTCTAGCTTCTATGGTCTTTTATGGCTACAGTGCAGTAGCCTCAAGACGTATCCCAAGCTTTTCTTCTGATTCTTAGTCTGTAAAGTAACAGCCACCTATATTACTATATATTCTTGAATCTAATCTGTACCTTTGGAACAAGTTTAGATGGCTACAAAACCAGATGCAGATTAGAATCGAGGTCTCTTGATTATGAATCCAGTCTACACACAACTCAGTATTTTTAAAATTGGAAATTTTAGAGCGAATTGACTTATTTACTGTAAATATGTATATTTTACTAGCATCAATAATTATATTATAAAAATATTAAACTATCTAGAAATCAATCATTAATACTTATCTATATTATTCTGAGTCAAATGTGTCTATATATGTATATGTTTCCTTTAAAATAGTGGATTATCACTTTAGAAAACTAGAAATGGAACTACTATATGACACAACAATTCACTACTAGTTTTACATCCAAAGGAAAAGAAATGGATATGTGGAAGAGCTATCTCAGCTCTCATGCTTACTGCATCACTATTCACTATAGTCAAGATTCAGACAGCTACTCAGGAGGCTGAAGCAGGAGGATCATCATTTCAAGGCAAGAAGCAGCCTGAACAATTTAGCAAGACCCTGTCCCAAACATAAAAAATATAAAAGGTTTTGGGGCTACAACTCAGTGTTAGAACACCTGCCTAGCATGTGCAAGGCCCTGGGTTCATCCATCCAGTGCAGACAAAAAATAAAGATATAAAATTAACCAAGATGTCCACTGACAGATGATTGAGTAAAGAAAATATGGTATATGTACACAATGAATATTATTCAGCTATTAAAAAGAATAAAATCTTGTCATTGCCTGAACATGGATGAAACTGGAGGGCATCATCTTAAGTGAAATAAATCAGACACAGAAAGTCAATAATAATTGTTCTCACTAACTTATATGTGGAAGGTAAAAGTGTTGATATAGAAGTAGAGATTAGAACAGTGGTTGATACAGACTGGAACGTATAAAGGAAGAAAGGTGCGATGGAGAGAGTATAGTTAATGGAAATGAGAGTGAGATTGGATAGGAAGAATAATTTCCAATGTTTTACAGCACAGTAGGGTAACTGTGGTTGACAAAATCTAATTTTATATGATAAAATAGCTACTGAACTTCAGCACTAATAAGAAAATATTGTTCCATCACACTTAAAACCCATCAACACTTTGTTGTTGTTGTTTGGTGCCTTCAAGTTAGGTCTGACTCAGAGCAACCCCATGAACAACAGAACCAAATATTACCTGACACTGTGCCATGCTTGGCATTATTGTCAATGTTTCTCTGCTATTCATGGGGTTTTTGATGGCTGATAATTTCTGGAGTGGGCTGCCAAGTCCTTCTTCCAAGCCTACAGCACCTGGTATTCCCAGGCATTCTCCCATCCAAGGGCTAACCCAGCCGACCCTGCTTAGCTTTCAAGATCAGGCGGGATCGAATGTTAAGGTGGTGTAGCTGTAGACCCATTCCACTTAGAAGACATAAAATGATGAAGAGACCCAAAGATCAGTAGTTCACAATGCCATTTAGTTAGGGAAAATTGTTACTCTGCTGTGCCTCAATAAATTTTCTTCTTGGGGCCACAGCAAGATGCTACCATCTAACCCAATGTTTCTTAACTTAGGGACAGTTTTATTCCTCAAGGACATTTACCAATGTTTGGAGATGTTTTTTGGTTGTCATAACTGAGAGAGACCAGAAATGCTGCTAACTATCATGTGATACACAGGAAAGCCCTGGCAACAAAGAATTATTAATAAAATGTCAACAAAGCTAACATTAAGGTAACCCAAGTCAACTTGGGACCACTTAGAAAGCTCTGAAATAAAGAACAAACAACAGTAAACACACAGAGGAGTGGTGTCAAATTCATGCCTCAGAGACCTGAAGTAGATAGAGGAAAGTGGACAGAGAAGAGTGACTATCTGTTATTATGTTATTACACAGGAATCCAAAAGTTTATTAAGAGATGTGTGATTTTTTTTCCACTGGGCACCAAATATGAACTACAAAAAAGCAGTACAGAGAGGTCATTTTGAGTCCCCAGTAGATATACCAAAGGAAAAAGGAGCTATGAGACAAAAGAAATTATAGGTTGAAGACATGTTCGCAGATGTCCAGAGCCTAAAACAGTAATTTAGAACACCATTTGTAACAGTGATGGATTTGCTTGGTCAAGAGAATATATAAGTGCTTATGAAAGCTCCTTTGGCCAGAGTCCTGCCAGCTGGTGAGGAGAAAGAAGGAGTCATGGGTAGGAGTCATCACCTATGTCTCCTTTCCCATTACACAATTCCAATTCAAATCAAGTTTAAATTAGGGCTGTACATCCGTATTGTTAGATTGACACTATACTTTCAACCACAATATATAAATAAGACTTGGCATTTATTATGCACACAATACACATAACTGATCCCTATTCGCTGTGGACATTTAGGTTGCTTCCACCTTATTATTATTAAAATAATGGCATAATGGACATCACTGAATCCTTTTCTTTCTCGTTTCATCTCTTTTCTTCTTTCCATTTTTTTCCTCCTTCTTCCCTTTTTCCCTTCCTTTTCTTTCTCTCTCCCTTTTTTCTTTCTTCCTTTCTTTTCCCTCCTTCCTTTCCTCCTCTTCTTCCCTTCTTCTATTTTTCCTTGCTTTTCTATTTTAGAAATTTTAAATGAAGATGATTTAGATAAAATGGAAAAGCATTGAGGATATACTATTATCTTGTTTAATACTGACAAAGATTTTTCCTAAAGAATCTTCATTTTATATCAGAAATAATGAAAACTCAACTTTTCCCAGTTCTGATTTCTTGCCTTGGGATCATATTAGAGAAGGGAGTTCCTTTAGATATATGTCTGATTCACTCAACTTGTAACACTAGTAGTAAAAAATAAGAAGAGATGTTCTTGTTGTTAGTTGCTGTCAAGTAAGATGTGACTCTTAGCAACCCTAAGTACAACTGAACAAATACTACCTAACGGTGTGTCATGTGCACGCTCAAAGCTCATTTTTGTAGACAGGATGTTTCTTCTCATTTTGAGTCATGCCACATCAGGAAAAGGAGGTCCTAGTGGCCTTATTCCATTCCTGTCATTAAGACTGACTCTACTTTGAAGAGGTAACACTTCCCCAGTTGTTTTCTGAACGCCTTCCAGCCCAGATGGCTCACTTTCTGGCACAATATTTGACAGCGTTTCTTGGCTGTTCATTGGGTTGTCAATGGCTAATTGTTTCAGTAGTGGGCTCCAGGGTGCTTCTCCCTAGTCTGCCTTAGTCTGAAAGCTCCGCTGAAACTTGTCCACTATGGGTTGGGTGGCCCTGGGGGTATTTGTAATACTGGTGGCATAGCTTTCAGCATCACAGCAAAATGCAATCCCCTACAGTGCCACAAGCTGACAGACATGTGGCAGAATTAAAGATATAAATAATTTTAAAAGGTATTTTGTACTAGGTTTCATAGCATTAAACTTCTAGTCATGTTTCTAATATTGAAAATAACCCAAGAAAGGTGTTATTATTATTCCTATTTGACAGAGGAAAAAAATTCAAGCCAGAGGAGTTAATAGACTTGCTTACCCAAGGTATGCAAGTATGCTATGGTGTCAGGATGCTAAGTCAAATGTATCTTACTCCATACTAGCTTTCTACACCTAGGTATTCTACTTCTTTAATAGCTTTTGAGATATTTAACTTTTATTTTTATTAGTAATTTTTAATGTACAACTTAATGGGTCTCATTATGACATTTCCATATGCAGTTAATTAAACATTGAACACGTTCACTTCCACCTTGCGCCCATAAGACACTTATGTTAAAACAAACTTAAATCTCTAGTAATAGTTTTATTTATACAGGGCTTTCTCATATAATCATGAATAAAACTTTATTAAATAGGCTAAAGGTATTGTTGTCACTTTATAGATAGGAAGTTGAGATGGTAGAATATTAAGTAATTTGTAAAGGTTAAAAAGCCAATAAATGGTAAAAAAATAATTACTTGAATCTGGACAATGTGGATCAATATTTTTCAACTATTGTGTTCTAAAGCATCTTTTTAGAGGCAACTTTAAAGTTTACGGCTAGGGACTTGTTTAGTTCAATCTTTTATTGCCCTTTTTATATTTCTAAGGATATTTTCTTATGTTGTCTTTTAAGAGATTTCTATTTCATTTGCTTATGGAAGCAACTCATAATTATGCTGATAAACCCAACTTGTAGTTGAACACACAGATGGCTCAAATAGGTGAAGACAAGCTCAGGGGAGAAGGAAGAGTGGAGCTGATTATATCCTCAGGATCGATAATTCTATTTTTCTGCAGAATCAGTAATTGAAAGAAATTTTAAAGGGAAAAGTAATTAGAAATAACAGCTGGATGAGCAGAATCATTTTCAGCCAGGTGGTCAACAAAAATAAAATATTGAAAAGTAAATGAATAATTTAAAAAATCCTTTTTGAACAGTGTGAGGGATTTAAAAAAAAAGAAACTAATGGAAAAGCTTATTACAATGTAGCAGTTTTGTTTTAGCTAACTGAGAAGATATTCTGTGGAGAAGGCCGACCAAACTTATGTTTAATGCCTTTAGTTTAATTAATTAATTAATTAATTAGGAGTTGAACTCTGGGCCTCACACATACTTTACAAGTGCACTAACACTGGGCTACAACACAGTTCATTTTTATTTTGTTTTAATTTTGAGTCAGGGTCTTGCTAAATTACACAGGCTGCCCCTGGCTTCAAACTCATGATTCTCCTGCCTCTGCCTCCCAAGTGGCTGGGATTACAGAGTGGGCCACTGTGCCTGACCAATTATTACCATTTATGTAAACGTGATATATGTATACATATTACTGCATAGATTATGTCATCCCAGATGTCATTAAAATATGTTCATTTGGTTATTTTCCAGTGTGAAATTTCAAGTGATCACCCTAATACAATTTTTAATTATTTTATTTCTTTATGATTAACACATGTTAATATAATAAAAAAAGACATTTTATATTATGTGGAGAAAGAATTATGCTCTAAAAAGAACATATGATATCAGAAACACCAAAAGGGTAAAGAGTTGGAAATATTTAATTATATGCATTAAAGATGTCTCTGCCCCAGATTCTAATCTGGCCATGCAATTACCAAAGGAAAGCGAAAATCATCTCTGGAGTGAGGTCCTGAATGGAAGGTGTAAATCATGCTTTTCATACCCCAAAGGTCTACATTTTATGAGAGTAAAATAATTTTACCTGAAGAAGTTTCCAAAAGTAAGTTACTGCATTAACATAATAAGAAAACTGGGATGAAGTTTAAACTGGAGATAGTGTAGTGGAGAACTAAACTTACATTGTGTTTCTGAAGACTAGAAGATTTCCATTGGCTATTTAAAAGTGTAATATCAATTAATCCTTTTTAAAATAATAACCATTCAACTGGTGAAAGGAATTACAATTTATTTTGCCTAATATTGTAAGGGCCTAATTTAATTTCAAGTCTATGCTCTTGTGGGAGTAATGCTTAGGAAGATTCTACATTTCAAAGCATTCTTACATCTACCCTTCTCCCCATTTTAACTGGAAAACTCCCCATTGTATTGTAAATCAGTTTTATTCAAGAAGCTTGATAAGTCTATCAGCATATTAAGCAAGTATGACTGTGAATTTCTCAAAGGAAAATTATATGCTGTCAGTTCTTCATTGGGAGAATTTTTCATGATTGACTTTAAAATGTATTGTCCCTTTATAGTGTGATGATTTGATTTTCTTGATGTCCATTGTATATCAGCCAATTTAATGTGGTGAGTACCATATCAGCATTATCTTTTGCAAAGTGGTAGTTATAGACTGTTTTGGGAATTATCTACTTTGTTGCACTTTTGCTCCATGTAAAAAATATGTACATTTTCGCTATCTATCCCAGGAATATAACGAAAGAATGATAACAACTTCGCTGACAGTGTCACCAGTGTTGCATGATAATCATGTTTCTTGTCACTACGAGATGCTTTCTTTTTCTTTTTTCTTTCTTTCATTCTTTCTTTCTTTCTTTCTTTTTTTTTTGATATGCAGTTCCTTACATTATTCTTAAGTTATTATGAATTGTTAGTATAAATGTTGTGCTAGTCAGCTTTGCAGTATCACAATGAAAATCCAGAGCTAATTAACTTTAACTTACTGGGCTGGGTCTTAGCTCAGTTGGTAGAGTGCTGCTCCACACTCTCTGAGGACCAGGGTTTGATCTCCAGCACTGCAGAAATAGAAGAAGGGCGTGGCAATCCACTCCCAAAACAATCAGCCATTGAAAACCCTATGACAGTTGCTGTGAGTCACACTTGAGTCCATAGCAACTAACAACAACAACAACAATTAACTTACTAAAGAGACATTATTTATTTTCACTCACAGTTTTGGAGATTTCTGTCCACATCAGGTGGACCCCATTGCTTTGGAGCTCTAATGGGGCTGCCAAGTGGCAATGGCAAGGGATAGATTGTGGAGCAAAACTGCTGACTCTATGGCATGAAATAAAAGAAAGAAGAGGCCAGCCTCCCACAATCCCACTCAAGGTCATGTTTATAGTGATCTAAAGACTTCTTGCTAGGCCCCATATTCTAAAGGTTCTACCACCTCTCAGTAGCACCACACTAGAGACCAAGCCTTTAACACATAATCCAAATCATAGCAGTGCTCTAAATTGTTTTTTTCCTATCAGAATAGAAAATAATAATAATAATAATAATAATAATAATAATAATAATAATCCATTCACATTCAGATCCTGGTCTATAGTCCTCTTTCTTCTATTATTTCACAATGATAGACTTATTTTTCCTTTTGAGAGAAATGTTTCATTATTTTGAAACAAGTTTACTGTTCTGATTTTCATCTTTGCTCCAAAAATGGGTAAAGAGGTATTCTAGCAGCTGTGGCAATTTAGCTCAAATGGATCATTTAGATTGGCAAACATATGTACCATCAGCTATAAAAGCAGTAGCTTGTGAACCCGTTAAATGGTGAAACTCTCTTTTAAGATTTGCTAAAACTTCAGCAACAGTAATTCTTTGAACTAAACATTGAAAGATGATTGAAACTTCCAGGGTTAAGAGAGGAAATACAGTATCCTGCACTGTAGCTATAGTGATAATGCCATGTCCTCAAGAGAATGGTTAACTAGTTTGATACCTCGTGGGGTGCAACTTAGATTTTCTTAACTATCTGTAGGCTAGGATGGAAGGAAAATTTAGGTAGGTTTTCATGTTCTTATATTCTATGCTAGCCTGTGGCCTCAGTTATATTGGGAATACAAGTCTTCTTCATCATATGACTCCTTGAAATACAAAGGTAGATTCAAGGAAGCAATATGAGTAGATTTATGTAGTGTCCAAGGAAACGTCAGAAACAGATCAAACCCCAAACCTTTCAAAGTGACTCAAACCTCACTGATGGGTGAGAGGGTCCCAGCTGCAGTGTACAATCAGAAGGGACCACTTCTGATCCCAAATGGAAACTCACTATAAGAGAGGTATCTGTTCTAGTGATTCTAACACCACACCAGAATTTGAATATTAGAGGAACTATGCTAGTTTTGTCTCACTTTAGGTCCCAGGCTAGTAACACTGTCTTTCCTCAGATATACTGGGGTGGTGGACATATTGGGGGATAGCACTTGAGGATAAATTATAAGTGGAGTTAGTTTTAAACTTGGGAACCTATGCATGATGTACCAGTGGAAACTATGCAAACATGTACACAAAAGTGATGACAATCTTGGATATCCTACTAATAAATTCATGGAGTTTTGAGTAATTAAGTTTTCAAATAGGAAATAAAATAGTATGTGTGATCTATACCAGTGAAGAATGCCATATATTCTATTTTCTTTTCCTAAAAAGCAAAAGTTAAAGAAAATGCATTTGGGAAATGACTGATACCTTAACAAGGTTAAAAAATTTTTAAATTATTTAAAAGATTAAGTTGCATTTATCTAGTGTATATATTTTGTTGTTGTTGTTAGGTGCTGTCGGGTCGGTATCCGACTCATAGCAACCCTCATAGGGTTTTCAATGGCTGATTGTTTCAGGATTGCCTTGGGAGTGGATTGCCAGGCCCTTCTCCCATTTTGGGGATGCTGGGAATTAAACCCGGGACCTCAGAAACTGCAGCGCAGCACTCTACCAACTGAGCTAAATCCCAGCCCCTAGTGTATATACAACAACAACAACAACAACAACAACAACAACAACAACAACAACAAAGTGTATACACACACACACACACACACACACATATAATCACAACTTTTCCCCATGCTGCTAGTTGAATTTCATTTTATAATATCCTACTGAAATAAAAATTTTGAAGCTCTATCACATTTAAACTCTTTAGCAAGGCCACATGTCCCTTTCATCAGGTGTCAGATTGATCCAGCTCCTGATAGAGCCCTAGTACTTAGTACAGGTTCGATGCAGATTGCAAAATTATAGCCATTTCATCCTATTCTTTTATTTTCACAGTGCTCTTAATATTATATTCATTCTACTGATGTTCTGCCAAAAATTAGAGTCTACTGGGTAAGTGTGACTGGTGTTTTAACCAAATGACTGCTTAGAACAGTTAAAAAAAAAACAAAGAACATAGCTTCTAATACATAAACAAAATCACTCATCCCTTTTTTAAAAAAAGAAAAAAGTTTCAGAAAGGTAACAAATAAAAGATACAATGTCCCCACTCTTCTTTATCTAAAGGTAACCACTGTTAATTAACCACATTGCTCTTTTCTGATGAGCTTCAGAGTTCTTTTCAAGTCAATCCTCTGGGCAGCCATACTTTCTCAACTGGAATTGGAATTATGAATAAACACGACTCCTGTTCTCTAGCCTAGGAAGACTAAAGAGTTTGTTGTTATTGTTGTTAGGTGCCGTCGAGTCGGTATCCGACTCATAGTGACCCTCTGTACAACTTATTTAATAATGCTTTCTGATTATAAATGAACTACATATTACTGGAGCAACATTTAAAAAGTACAACTTAAAAACTATAAAAAATGCAAACTTGTTGAAACATTATAACTTGAAATTATTATTTAGCATTAGCTAAACAATTAGAAATTTAATTTTTTCTCAGTTTATGGAAAATATATATGCATTTAATAAAGTTTAGACAATGTTATTTTACCCGTCCACATTTTTTAAAACTAAAAGCAACTTTCTAAATATTCCACATCATATAATCTTTAAAATCATAATCTTTGATGGTGACATACTTTCCACTGCATGTTGTTGTTGTTATTAGGTGTCATGGAGTCAGGTCCAACTCACAGATACAGTATATTTGAATTCAATCTCTCTCCCTTTCTCAGATAGTCATGATGTTGTCAAGTTTTCCCTGAATAATAATTTAAAAACTCCTTAATAATGAACATATGCTTCATTTTAGGAAGATTTTGTGGTAATGGGGAGACAGAACATTATTACATTTTTGTAAATTTGCTCTGGCAAAGATTCTGACAGATGTTTGTGAATTTGGTAATGTGGTAATGAGGACCCAGAGAGATTTAAAAAAACAAAAAAAAAAAAACAAAAGTAGCACAAATCCAGGCTAACAGGCAGCATGGTGTGAACAGAGGACACCCTTGACAATAGGACCAGGAAGCTCAGAACTGGTTACCTTTTCCCAGGGAGGTCACTGTGCAAACAGAGCTCTGTAACACTTCTAATCATGGTTTGTCAGTGTGGAGTCCCAGGCCAGAGGACAAGACTTATGCCAAGGCATCAGCCTGTGATACTAATATTTAGAATACTGATTCCTTTTCATCATGAAAATGTGTGTCTACTGTATTATTTACAGATTTCCTACATTCTTCTTCCTTCTTTTCCTCTCTGTCTCTGTTTCTGTTTCTATCTCTAGTTGTGTCTGTCTCTGTCTCTGTCTCTCTCTCTCTCTCTTTCTCCATTCTTTATAATCATTTATATGCAGGGAGAAAGAGAGAAGAATGAATGGGTTTGCTTTGGACTAGAGACAAGTTAATATACAATGTTCTTTTTAAAAAAAAAAGCACAAGACAGAGAGAGAGAGAGTAAAGACAGAGAGAGAGACTGATTGTGAAGACCAAACAGAATGTAATAGTGGGATTCTGAGTGTAAGAATGGGTTAGAAATGATTTGATGAGGAATAGACTTCATAAAGAAATAAGAAATTAGAACACAATTGTAATTTACAGAATAAACATTTCAAATGGATTTTCTAATCATTGATATGCCAAATATTTGCAATGTTAAATTCACTTGCATGTTTGTAGAGGCTTCTTTCCCATAAAAATTTTTGGCATCTTTCAAAATACACAAATATGTAAGAAGGAACTCTATAGCTGAGAGAGTCAAGGGAGAGGAGACATTTTCTTGAATAAAGGATTTTGTGTTTACATCTTCCTTTGATCAAATAATTGCTCATGATTTGGAAGTAGATGTTAGTAAATGCCTTCTGGAGCCATGAGAACTAAATATAATCAGAAAAAAGATCTAAACAGAATGAGAGCATATGATTACTAGATGGCCCTTAGCAAAATGATGCTCTTCTTTAAATTGGCACCCCTTATAAGTGCTGGATTACAATGTTTGAAAATGAAGCCATTGAACCACAGTCACTGGCATATAGAAAATGCTAAATACCACCATTAATAGTTTGGTGTTGCTATGTTGTTGTTGTTGTTGTCAGGTGCCGTCGAGTTGGTATCCGACTCATAGAGACCCTCATAGGGTTTTCAACGACTCACTGTTTCAGGATTGCCTTGGGAGTGGATTACCAGGCCCTTCTCCCATTTTTGCGGTGCTGGGAATTGAACTCGGGACCTCAGAGACTGCAGCGCAGTGCTGTACCAACTAAGCTAAATCCCAGCCCTGGTGTTGCTATAAAGTCATAATAAATACAACTTTCTCTGTGTTTATAAATTCCATGTTGTTTTCAAAGTAAGCGTTTCAAACCCAAGATACATACTGTAATAGTATTAAAAATATTTTCATGCTTAATATTGCACCATACCCTTACCATGATTTCAAAATGAGGAGCAGAATCTAGGGTGATACACAGACAATTCATTAAGACAGGAAGAAAATGGTAGAAATTGTTTTTATATTTATTATGTAAGTAATACTTTTATATTATATATTATGCCAGGCTTTATGATAATTATAATGTAAATGATCTAGCAGAATAATACATGTATGTAAAAAAGCTATATATATAGAAAATATATGTCATTAAAAACAAAAACAATCAAGAAGCGGCTGAGAGTCTAACTCCCTAGTAGAACAGTTGCTCAGTATATTCAGTGTCTTGGGTTTGATGCCCAGTACT
>VMDO01025136.1:0-28683 GCA_007922755.1 Pedetes capensis | reverse complement strand
CAGCTCCCTGGCCAACTGACTGGAAGAGATTCATATTTGTGCCTATTCCCAAGAAAGGGGTTCCAACTGAATGTGGAAACTATCGAACAATATCATTAACATCACACACAAGCACAATTTTACTAAAGATCATTCAAAAGTGATTGCAGCAGTACATAGACAGGGAACTGCCAGAAAATCAAGCTGGATTCATAAGAGGATATGGAACTAGGGACATCATTGCTGATGTCAGATGGATATTAGTTGAAAGCAGAATACCAGAAAGATGTTTATGTATGTTTTGTTGATTATGCAAAGGCATTTGACTGTGTAGATCATAACAAATTATGGATAACATTGAGAAGAATGGGAATACCAGAGCACTTCATTGTATTCATGAGGAATCTGTACATGGACCAGGAGGCAGTTGTTCCAACAGAGCAAGGAAACATTGCCTGGTTTAAAGTCGAGAAACCTGTATGTCAGGGCTATGTGCTTTCATCGTCCCTCTTTAGTCTCTGTGGTGAGCAAATAATCTGAGAAGCTGGACTTTATGAAGAATGTGACGTCATGATTGGAGGAAGTCTCATTAACCACCTGCATTATCCAGATGACACAACTCTGCTGAAAGTGAAGATTTGAAACATTTACTGATGAAGATCAAAGAACAGTCTTTTTTTTTTTTTTTTTTTTCCCCAGTACTGGGGGTTGAACCCAGGGCCTCACGCCTGCATGCTTTGCAGGTGCTGGACCACTGAGCTGTGCCCCCAGCCCTTTTTTTTTTTTTTTTTTTACCTTTTTGAGACAGGGTCTCACTAAGGTACACAGACTACCTCTGGTCTCCAACTTGCGACCCTCCCACCTCCATCTCCCAAGCCGCTGGGATTACAGGCGTGCACCACTGCACCTGGCAAAGAACACAGTCTTCATTAATGATTGCACCTCAACATCAGTGAACAACAACAACAACAACCAAAAAAAAAAATCCTTACAAGCGGGTCAGTAAACAACTTCATGATAAATGGAGAAAGGATTGAGGTTGCCCAAGATTTTGCTTTACTTGGTTCTACAATCAGTACCCGTGGAAGCAGCTCAAGAAATCAAAAGATGCATTGCATTGGGAAAAGCTGTTGCAAAAGACCTCTTTAAAGTGTTAAAAAGGTGTCACATTGAAAACAAAGGTGCACCTAACTCATGCCATGGTATTGTCAGTCACGTCACATGGTTGTGAAAGACAGACAATGAATAAGGGAGACAGGAGAAGAATTGATGCTTATGAATTATGGTGCTGGAGACAAATATTGAATATACCATGGACTGTGAAAAGAATCAACAGATCCATCCTAGAAGTGCAACCAGAGTGCTTCTTGGAAGCAAGGATGGCTAGACTGCATCTGATGTATTTTGGACATGTTGTGAGGAGGGACCAATCCCTGGAGAAGAACATCATGTTGGGGAAGTGACAGGTCAACAAAAAAAAGGAAAACCCTCAACTAACTGGGTTGACACAGAGTCTGCAACAATGGGCTTAAACATAAATAGGCACAGTACCAGGGAGTGTTTTCTTCTGTTGTATGTAGTGTCACTATGAGTAGGACTCAACTCAGTGGCACCTTACAACAACCAAATAGGTCAGATGGACTTAACAGACATTTATAGAACATTCTATCGGATTTAGCTCAGTTGGTAGAGCACTGCGCTGCAGTCTCTGAGGTCCTGAGTTCAATTCCCAGCACCGCAAAAATGGGAGCAGGACCTGGCAATCCACTCCCAAGGCAATCCTGAAACAGCCATTGAAAACCCTACTAGGGTCACAATGAGCTGGATACCGACTCGACAGCACCTAACAACAACAACAATCCAAAGCTACAGAGCACACATTCTTTTCATCAACAAACAAGACTTTTAGAAATTCAAAAATTTCCCATCATATCCTGGACCTCTTCTGATCACAATGGGATAAAACTAGAAATTAACATGATATACAAATGCATTTAGATGGAAAAACACACTTCAACAAACAATGGGACATGGAGGAAATCAAAGAGAAATTAAAATTTTTTCAAAACAAATTAAAATGGAAACAACAAAACTTATGGGATACAGCAGAAGCAGTACCTAGAGGAAAGTTCATAGCAATTAGTGACCACATCAAAGAACAGATCTCAAATAACCTAACAATTCAACTCAAAGAACTAGAAAATAGAAACAATCAAAACCCCCAAATTAGTAGAAAGATAAAGATAGAAATAAACAAAAGAGACTAAAACATAAAAACATCAATGAAAACAAAGAATTGGTTTTTGAAACAATGACAAAATCCTTGTGCCAAACTAACCAAGAACAATAGAGAGAAACACAAAATCAAAGGTGAAAAAGAGACATTGCAACCGACAGTACAGAAATACAAAACATACTCACAAAAAAGGATTTCCAGAACTGATTGAGAAAGTAGCAAAAATGTGATAAGTCTGTTTGAACCTAGGGGAAGCATTTTGAGGGAGATTAATGGCAATGTATCTTTTTCTGTAATATTTACCATATTGTTCAATCATATCTCATAACGAAAGAAGTGAGAGACTTTTAGAATAAATATTATAGAACACTGATAAAAGAAAGACCTCCTGCATTCATGGATTAGAAGAATTAATATTGTGAAAATGTCCATACTATCCAAAGGCTTAATGTAATTCTTACCAAAATATCAATGGCATTCTTCACAGAACCAGAAAACAAAACAAAACAAAAAAACTCCTAAGATTTATATGGAAACACAAAAGACCCCAAATAGCCAAAGCAATCTTGAACAAAAAGAATAAGTCTACAGACATCACAATACCTTATTTCAAGACCTACTGCAGAGCCATTGTAACCAAAACAGCATAATATTGGCATAAAAACAGACGCATGGACTGATGGGACGGAATAGACATCCCATAAATCCATGCATCTAAAGTCAACTGATTCTTGACAGAGGGGCCAAAAGCATAGATTGGAGAAAGGAAAGTCTCTTCAAATAATAATTGCTCAAAAAGGACAGCCTCTTCAACAAATGGTGCTGGGAAAGCTGTACAGCTACAGGCGGAACACTGAGACTTGACCTCTACTCTCACCCTGTATGAAAATCAGCTGAACATAGATCAAAGACCTAAATTTAAGACCTGCAATTCTGCAACTACTAGAAGAAAACATAGAGAAAAAATTTAAGACATTGGTACAGGCAATGATTTTTACTTTTTTTCAGATAAGACGCTGAAAGCACAGGAAACAAAACCAAAAATTAAGAAATGGGATTATATAAAAGATTCTGTACAGCAAAGGAAACAATCAGCAGAGTAAAGAGACAACCTACTGAATAGGAGATAATTTGCCAGCCATTCATCTGACAGCTGTTTAATATATAGAACATATAACTCAAAAGAACTTTTTAAAAAAAGTTATCCAATTTAAAAATAGGAAAATGATCTGAATATATACTTTTTTTTTTTCAGCACTGAGGGGTTGAATCAGGATCTCACTCATGCTAGGCAAGCACTCTGTCACTACTATGCATCCCCAACCCTGCTTTTTAAACGTTTTTACTTTGAGACAGGGTCTCACTAAGTTGCTCAGGCTGCCTCTGGCCTCAAACTCATGATCCTTCTGCCTCAGCCTACACAGTAACTGGGATTACAGGCAGGTGCCACAGCGGCCAGTCTGGAATGTACACTTCTCAAAAGAAATAGAAATATCCCACAAATAAGTGAAAAATGCTCAGTTTCATTAGCCATCATAGAAATGTGAATCAAAACTGTAATAAGATAACATCTAAAGCCAGCTAGAATGCCTATTATATTTTTTAAATGCTGGCAAGGGTGTGGAAAAAAGAAACTATTGTACGATGTTGGTGAGGATGCAAATTTGTTACAGCTGTTATGGAGAACAGTATGTAAGGTCCTCAAAAATACTAAAAATAGAGCTACCATATGATCCAGCTAGCTTATTTCTGGATTATCCAAAGGAAATGAAACCAACATATGAATGAGATGCCTGCACACCCATGTTTATGGTTATGAGATACCTGCACACCTTATTCACAGTAAAGATACTGAATCTGTATAGGTGCCCATTGGTAAATGGATAAAGTAGTACACATAATGGAGTATTATTTGGCCATAAAGAATGAAATCATATCATTGGTGCAAAATGGATGGAACTAGAGGAAATTACTGGCAAGTGAAATAAGCCACACAGAAAGAAAAGTACCACACGTTCTCTTGTGTGCAAACTGTAAAAAATTGAACTTGGAAGTAGTGATTCATAGTGATGGGGAAGAATGTGGGAATGGAAAAGGGGAGCTTCATCAGTGCATACAGTGAGCATATATGGAAATATCACACTAAACCCCATTGGTATGTATAACTAATGTGTTAATAAAAACATTTAGCAAAAAAATGAATTCCCTGATTAAGAACTGGTCTGTGCTTCCCAGAGGATTTCACACATTCTCCTCTGTCTTTCCTTCTTCATTGCCCCTACCCAGAATGCCCTCTACACCCTGTTAGAATGGCCGTAAGCCTTTATCACCCAAATTGGAACACTTGAGAGTCAAAAAGGATGCTAGTAATTGTGCCAGGACAACAGGAGAGTCCAGGGCTGTCTGGAACAAACCAAGGCATCACATCCCCTCCCACCACTGCACACATCATGATCTCCCCCACGCCAGAGCTGCCTACCTCCTCTCACCACCCTCCCTAAGACCTGCTCCACACTGAGCCCGAACCCACGCTGGGGGCCATTCTGCCTCATTGCTGTCACTCACTGGGTCACCTGTCATCTTTCTCACTGCATCCTGGGGTTGTCAAAATCAGGGGCCATATCAAGGTGAGGGATACTTAAAAGGCCCATAACCATTTCTCATGAAATGGAGGAAATCCCACTGACCAGAAGTTCAAGGGGAAGCCAGGCCAGAAGAGAAGCCTCCGCTCTGGGCCTGTGAGAGCAAGTCAGTGAGGCGTTTCCTCAGCCCACATGGTCTCTCCTTCCATCTATGGATTTTCCTGCACAAAGTTCAGATTGTTGATATACAGGTAAAAATTTGGGAAAAACATACAATCATCTGTTGGTATTCATGAGACATTGGTTCCAGGACCCCCTATCTACTCCCTTGTTGTTAGGTGCCGTCGAGTCGGTATCCGACTCATAGCAACCCTCATAGGGTTTTCAATGGCTGACTGTTTCGGGATTGCCTTGGGAGTGGATTGCCAGGCCCTTCTCCCATTTTTGCGGTGCTGGGAATTGAACTCGGGACCTCAGAGACTGCAGAGCAGCGCTCTACCAACTGAGCTAAATCCCAGCCTTCCAGGACCCCCTGCAGATACCAAAATGCACAGATGCCCAAGTCCCTTACAGAAAAGGACATAGTATTTGCACACGACCTTCGTACATCCTTCTGCATACTTCAAACCATCTCTAGATTACTTACCATACTGAATGCAAAGTAAATGCTATGTAAATAGTTGTACTCTGTTGTTTAGGAAATAATGACAAAAAAAGCTTACGTGTTCAGTACAGACACAAATATTTTTTGAATATTTTTGATCTGAGATAGGTTGAATCCAAGCATGTGGAACCCAGAGCTCTAGAGGGCCAACTGTATGCATCTTCCAGTTGCCCAGGACTTCCCCAAATTCAAATGAACATAGGTAGCAGAATACTTTGCAGACGCTCCCCTACAAAGCTCAGTGAAAACAGTGAATGTATTGGAGGCTCAGAACCATGACTTTCTCATTCATTTGATTCAGATCCTGATGGGTTTAATTTCTTCCAATTAAGATCTTCATCTGGCATAATTGCTTTAATAGAGGTAGTGTTTTAGACATGACAGAGCTGACATTGTTCCTTTCTATCTTCCAGGATCAGTACAAGTTCTGCTATGAGGTGGCCCTGGAATACTTGAATTCCGGCTGATGGCATCCACAGCTCTGCAGACAAACCCTTTCCTGCCACAAAGCCAAGACGTTCTGTGGCATTTGTCTAGATGAGTTGGAGACTTCTCAATATGCTTATTTTGCTTTGCATAATTGGCTCTTTTTTAAGAGCCCAAGAAAGTGTTTATAAAACTGCTTGCACTGCCCAGTTCCCAGTAGTGCTGCTGCCTGACAGAAACACACACAGCATACAGGCTTCAGATACTGTACTTCTCGTCACCGGCCTGTTTGAGTGGCTGAGACATCTGGTCGACCGAAGAGCACAATTATATTCTTATGAAGGAATTTGTACCTTTGGGGTATTTTTTGTGGCCCGTGATCCTTTGTCATTGTTACAGCTGAATGTATGTTTTTGTTCTGTGGAGAATGTTACCTGGCATTATAATATATTATTTTAGTTTAATATTTGTATTTTAACACATCACATAATATGAGCTTATATAGCTTTCCAGGACTAACAGATAAATGTGTAATGAACAAAGATGTTGTATGAGTCGTTGTTTTTATCAGATTTGTATTGTTTCCAAGGGAAAAGCTTGGGAGGACTCAGTTCAAAAATGCAACATGGTCAGATTCACAGATCCAAAGCTTTTCCATTTGTTTATATTGTAAATATTTTTGATTTCATCAAATTATTTATTCATTAAAAGAAATTTTTGTGAAGCACAGTGAGTGACAATCATTTTTATTGAGCCCTGTAAAGGATTTACTGTATGATGTTACCTTCTGTGAATTCTCAATAAAAGATGACCCCCAACCAGTGGTGGTGTATTGCTGGTATCCAGGTGCCCAGGAGATGAAAGGTGCACCCCTCACCCCAGACCACTGGGAGACAGTTGCACCTGGGACCTCATCTTAGTCCATTTTGCGCTTCTGTAACAATACCACACACTGAGTAACTTATAAAGAAAGTTCTCACATATCCCCAGGCTGGGAGGTCCAAGTTCAAGGGGCTGCATCGGGTCAGGGCTGTGTCCTGCTGTGTCACATTATGGTGGAAGGGCAAGCGAGACAGAGCAGGAGCAAGAGAAAGCTGAGAAAGTTTTTATAACAAAGCCACTTTCACAATAATGACCTTAATCCATCCAAGGTCACCTCTGAAAGATCCACCTCCCAACACCATCACAGCAACAAGTAACTGTCCATGAGAGTTGTAGAGGGGACATCCAAACAGAGCAAGCTTATTCACCTGGATCAGGTAGAGTTGGGGTTTGTGAGTGGAAACTGGTGTCTAAGTTCTAGAACCATCCTGGAGGCCCGGCCTATGATCAGGAAATGCACACTGTGAGGCTCACCAAGAAGTGTGCGTTCGGAGTGGACAGTATACCAGGGCAGGGACTTGGCGATGGGGAGCAACCCCTTCTTTTCTGTTTTGCCTCAGGCAATGGGGATGATCTTTCCTCTTTATACCCAATTCAAACCTAAAACATGCTGAGAGACTAATTTTATTTATTTATTTATTATATTTATTTATTTATTTAGCAGTACTGGGGGGTTGAACCCAGGGCCTCACACATATTTTGCAGGCACTCTGCCACTGAGCTGCACCTCCAGCCCATTTTTTTTTTTTTTTTTTTTTTGAGACAGGGTCTCCCTCAGTTATAGATAAACTCCCCCTATAGCCTCAGTTAACATCAGGCTCCTTTGTGCCAAACACCAAGGAAATGGCCTCCTCTAAAACTCCCAGGCAGGGGCAACCCATTCTTCCACAGCCCAATACTTCCTCAGTCTCATCAAATGCCCTTCTTTCTCCACTTGAGCTAACTGACAGCCACATCAGAGAGCTTGTCACCTTGATTGCCTTGTCTGTTTTCTTAAAATGCCAAATTCTGACCCAGTTCCTTCAACTGCCAGATTTCTCTTTGGTGGAGGCTCCAAAGGCCTGCCCCCTAGGAAGTCACTTCCACCAAAGGCCCATCTTCAGAGCTCCACAACCTCCCAGGACAGCGTCATCATCTGGGGGCCAAACAACATGACCTTAGGGGGACATTTTATGTCCAAAGTATAATATTCATGATGTATCACTTCAACCATACTTTTTCCAAAACCTTCAATGCCTTTGACACCTTACATTTCCATTATATCCACCCTACAAATGATCAGCATTAGAGAAGTAAATCCAGGTCTTCCAACTCCAGACAAGCTAAGGTAAGTAGCAAGGACCAGACTGACCCTCCTAAATGAAACAACAAAACTAGTTCAAAAAATTGTAATAGTTTTCAAAATACTAGATATCAAATAATGGAGGACACTGATCTCCAAGAAACAAGAAACAAGTGAGGTGACCCCTAGGATAGCCTTCAGCTTAAGGCCTGGAGAGAATTTACAGACCTTGGAGACAGGGAGGGAGAGTCCAGGTGGAAAAGATGAGACAAAAAGTTCAAAAAGTTGAAGGTGCCAGAGCTTTGAAAGGCAGAGAATCAGAAATGAGAATGCTGCATAGAAGAAGAGTTGTTCTGAGGTTTTCAGAGGGTCTACATCAAGAGTTTAGTTAAGAACTAATGCAGAACTAAGCATATAAGGGAAATATCTGAGGCAAAAGAAGCACCCCAATAGATCAGAGTCACATCATATGCTTATGAAAGCTGGGCAGTAAAGAAGGGAGAGAGGAGAAGAATCGATGTTTTTGAATATTGGTGCTAGAGATGAATATTGAATAGACCATAGATCGCCAAAAGAATCAGCAGATCCATCCCAGAAGAAGTGCAACCTGAGTGCTTCTTGGAAGCAACAATGGCTAAACTGTGCCTTTCATATTTTGGACATGTTCTCAGGAGCGACCAATCCCTGGAGAAGGACATCATGTTTGGGAGAGTGGCAAGTCAACAACAACAAAAAAGAAGGCCCTCAACTAGATGGATTGACACAGCCGTAACAATGGGCTTAAGCATAAAAAAGATCATGTGGCTGGCACGGCATCAGGGAATATCTCATTTTGTTGTACATAGGGTCACTATGAGTTGGACTTGACTAGGTGGCACCTAACAACAATAGATCAGAAGGAGCAATACTCAGAGTACACAAGCCAGAATCGTTTGTTTCCATTGAGTTGAGAACCCAGGAGGGTTTTGCCTCAGTAAGTGTAGCAAAACAAGCTCTGACCTAAGCACAGCTGGGTTCTGCCTAACAAGACAATAACTAGGGATCAAACTGTTTCCAAGGAGCTTGACTGCACCACAGAATAAAACTCAAGAATATTTATAGACATGCAAAAATATCCAGTACCCTAGAAAGTAAAATTCACAGCATCTAGCATCCAACCCCAAATTATCGCACACACAAACAGGAAAATGGGACATATGAGGAGGATACAAAACAATTGAAATGGACCCATAAATAAAATGGATGATGATAGGATCAGTAAATAAGCATGTTAAAGCAGCTATTTTTGTTTTTGTTTTTGTTTTTTTGAGATAGCTCAGGTTGGTCTCAAACTTGCTTACCATCCTCCTGCCTCAGCATCCTGAGTGCTGGGATCACAAACGTGCTACCATGCCCAGCTCAAAGCACTAATTTTGTAACTGTATTACAGATGATGAAAAGTTAGAGGAAACATTTACCAAAGAAGATATAAAAATGACCCAAATAGAACTTCAAGAGACAGAAATTTCAAAGCCTAAGATAAGAAAATACACTAGACAGGATTAGTATCAGATTAGACTATCTGGAAGAAAAAATTGGTGAACTTGAAGCCACCACTAGAAAGTAAAAAATAAAGAAAATAAAACATAGAGAAAGCATTAGGAAATAAAAGGAATGGAGTATGAGTGAACTGTTGAAGTCTCTTTGCAGTGGGGGATAAAGGGGAAAGAAAAAATATTTGAAGAAATAATGGTCCCAAATTTCCAAATCAGGTGGAAATTATAAACTCACTGCTATCCAGGTGGCTGACATAGTAAACAGGCTGAGATAATAAGACACGGACTGGTGCATGCACCCCTAGCATAATACTGGATCATTGTTGTATAATAGTCCCAATGTGTGCAATGTTACTGTCACCTATGATGTAATCCTCATGTGACTCATGCATGTTATCCTTGGCAATTAGCCACTATTGTGTAGAACCTTGAATAAGCCCCAGAATTTAGAGAGAATCCTGGAATAAAACTTGCTGGTTCTGCATCGGGCTCCTCGAGTGTTTTTCCATTTCAAAGTTGGCCCCAAGAGTCCATCCCTTGGTTGGACCAGACCTTCCCAGACCCAAGAAGCTCAATAAACATCAAGCACAAGAAATAGGAAGACCCCAAGGGACACCATAATCAAATAGCTTAAACCCAATGATGAAGAAAACAATACAGCAGCCAGAGGACAGACAAATTATGTATAGAGAAAGATAAGAAATTCAGCAGATTTCTTTTAACAAAATTGTAAACCAAAGGACAGAACAATAAAGAACTGAATGAAATAAGAATTTTTAAACTAGAATTCCATAGCTAACAAAAATACTTTCTAAAACAAGGGCAAAATAAATTTTTGATGTTTTCTTTTGAAAGAATAAATGAAATTATCACAAATAGAAATCTGCATCTATACAAAGGAATGACGAGCACTTGAAAGAGGTATCATATGACTAAATATAAAGAATTTTCATAAATATCTTTAAAAACTAATTCACTATCTAAATAAAAATAAGAATGTAGCATGTGATTTACAAGGTAAGAATGAAGGTATGGAAACAATAGCAAACAGTAGAGAATAAGATTCTTTTACTATGCATGAAATGGTATAATATCACTAGAAGGTAACAATGATAAGTTAAAGATGACACGATAAACCTTGGAGCAATCACCAAAATAACAAGGAATTATGGTTACTAAGCCAATAAAGGAGATAAAATGGAACCATAAAAAAGGTTCAGTTTCCAAAAGGAGGAAGAAAAAGAGAAAATGGAACAAAGCAGATGGGATAAGTAGGAAAGGAAGAAGAGCAAGCTGGCAGACTTAAACTCCACTGTACCCATAATCCCATGAAAATGCA
Organism: Pedetes capensis; assembly: GCA_007922755.1. Lineage (NCBI taxonomy): Eukaryota > Metazoa > Chordata > Mammalia > Rodentia > Pedetidae > Pedetes > Pedetes capensis. Next base: position 17,758 of record VMDO01025136.1, on the reverse strand, counting down.
AATGGGCTAAACGCCCCAATTAAAAGCCAGACATCATCAGATTGGAGAGAAAAAAGCAAGACCTGAGTATAGGCTGCCTATAAGAAACCCACTTTAAACAGAAAGAAACACAATTTTAAAACCTATCCATCTGCTTTCTTTAATATGCCCAAGCTGCTGATCATTCCAGGGGAAAAATGACAGAAGCTCCTGTACATGCACGGCATCCTTCTTTCCTTTTCTACTCCCTGTAGCAAATAACACAAGACTTCTCCATACTCGAGCTACTTACGCCACAACAATGGCTGTTTCCTACTACACAGGAAAAAACAACTGTCTGCCTTCCCACCTATAAACACATCTGTCTTCATATCCATCCTCACTCCTCTTCAACAAATTCTGAGAAATTATAATGGCGCCCCTCCTCCACTACTTCTGGAGTGGATGCCCATTCTCTTGGTTGCTTAACCAGGACCCAGGGCATCCTCAGGGCAGAGATGTCCTGGGTCCTGTTTCCCCACAGACCTCTCAGATCCACCCTCATCTCTCAGCCCCCACTGACACAGACTCTGCCAGCACTGTTGCCTGGGTCCTTACGTGATAGGGAAATGGTTCTTTTTCTCTCTGCTGGAGAGAAATCAGATCTGCATCTCTCCTGAGGCTTTTACCCTCCCCCACCCCTCAGACAGTGCAGAATCCTGGTGTCTGGTGCAACTAGGTGCCCACCATCCAGGCAGCACGGGCCAGTGTACTTCTGTCAGTGATAGCCAGGAAACCCCTGTCCGGTCCTTACAGTCCTCAGACCTGCCAGCTCCACTGCTTCCTTAAGCAGGCAAACCTCGGACACTGTGGGAACCCTATGGTTCTAACGTGTCCCTCCAAAAGTTCTTACATTGGAAACTTAACCCCAAATCCATATGCTAGTGGTACCTGGAGGTGAAGCCTTTAGCAGATAATTAGGATCAAATGAGGTCATGAGGGTGCCACCTCCAGGACAGTACTAGTGGCTTTATAAGAAGAGAGACTTGAGGTGGCACACTTGCTCTGCCTCACCATATAAACAGGCAGGTTAGCTCAGGTTTTAGCAGAGAATATGGAGGAAAAGGGGATTGAAATTGATCCTACCATTCGGTCATGATGGACAAAGCCCTGTGCGTCTCTGAGGACACTGGAAGGACATTTTCTAATGGGCCCCACACTCTAATCCAAGCAATTGATCCATACAAAACAGAGACCTCGGGCTCATGTCACATTGAGTGCCCGGCACTGAGTGCCCAGCCCATGGCTGATATCACACCGAGTGTGCCCTTGTTTGAGTAACACTGAAGGGAATATGGGACTAGGCTCTCCTTCCTTTCTTCTTCTTCTTCCTCTCCACTTCTCACCCTCTACTCTTCTTTCTCTAGCAACCACAGGCCCTCCTTCCCCTTCCCTGGGGCCTGCCTTCTTCTCTAAGGTACCATTCCCTCTAGAAGCTGCTTCACTTTGTTCTGACTTCACCTTTCCCTGGGAAATAGAAATGTCCTTATACATATTCACCCAGGGAACCCAGTTTAAGTTCCTTTCCAAGTTTAAATAAGTTTCTTCAGATGCCTAAGTCTTCTCTGTAATTATTTCTTAATGGTCTACTTTTTCTTTTTTATTTATTTATTTATTTTTTTGCCATATTGGGGGTTGAACCTAGGGTCTCATGCTTTGCAAGCACTGTACCACTGAGGTGCAGCCTCAGCCCATTTTTTTCATTTTTATTTTGAGGCAAGGTCTTGCTAAGTGACACAGGCTGCCTCTGATCTTGAACTTTTGGTCCTCCTGCCTCAGCCTCCCAAATTGCTGGGATTATAGGCATGCATCACCATGCCTGGAGGTGTACTATCTTTTAATAAACCCTATCTGTACTCTCTACCCCAGCCTAAAGTCATACCACTGTGGCATCTGATCCCATCAGATCTCAGAAGCTAAGCAGGGTCAGGCCTGGTTAGTACTTGGGTAGGAGACTACCTGGGAACACTAGGTGCTATAGGCTTGGGAGAAGGACCTGGCAATCCACTCCCAAAAAGCAATCAGCCACTTAAAACCCTATGACTAAGCCAGGCATGGTGGTGCATGCCTGTAATCCCAGCAACTTGGGAGGCAGAGGCAGGAGGATCACAAGTTCAAGACCAGAGGCAGTCTGCATAATTTAGTAAGACCCCATCTCAAAAAGTGAAAAAATGGGCTGGGGAGTACAGCTCAGTGGTTTAGCACTTGCAAAGCATGCAAGCACAAGGCCCTAGATTCAACCCCCAGTACAAAAACAACAACAACAACAACAACAACAACAAAACACCTATGACTAGCAGAGAAACACTAACAATACTGTTTCACTGTTTTGCCTGTTGTATGTAGGGTCACTATGAGTCAGACACAGACTCCATGGCACCTAACAATGACAAGATTATCTCTACTGTAACGTCTGTGTTGGGTATAAATTCATTTCTATGCTGGATTCAAGAACCTGGGTGAGGCTGTCAAATTCCTGGGCCCACTCCCCATGCTCCCCATGAATCTCCGATAACAATATGACACCCTCTGCCATGTGATGACATAGCAGCAAGATTCTCGCCAGGTGCCAACACCAGGTGCTTAGACTTTGCAGCCTCCAGAACCATAAGCTGAACAACTCTATTGCTTTATAAATCTCCCACCCTGTGATATTCAGCTATTGCAACAGAAAATGGACTAAGACCAGAAGCCTGAGACACCAGAAGCATGGAGCTCACGCTCTGGTTCACCTGCCAGCCAAGCCTTCTGGGGCTCTGCCACAATCTGGGGTTGTGACAACAGGCTGGTGTGTGGCTCATTCCTCCCTTTCCCTCCCAGGAGCTGCAGCTGGCTCTCTCCCCCAAGTCCAGAGCCTCTGATTGTCTCTTGGGCTGCTTCCCCCAGGAGCTCAGGCACCTCCCTTGAGGGTACCCTAGGTGCCACCACAGGGCCTGCCACCTCCTGTTAACACTGGAGGATGAGTGAAGGGGGCCGTCACTGAGTCCTTTGCACGTGCTGGCAGGTCACAGACGCTTGGAGACTATGTCTGGGTCTTAGCAAATCCCAACACACGCAGGATAAAAAGTTTGCCTTACTCAAGGAATTGCTATAAAACCCAGACTTTGTTGTTGTTAGGTGCCTTCAAGTTGAGTCCAAATCATAGTGACCCTATGTATGACAGATGAAACACTACCCAACACTGTGCCACGCCAGGCACTATGTCAGTTCTTCTCTGGTATTCATAGGGTTTTCAATGTCTGATCGTTTTGGGGGAGTGGGCCGCCTAGTCCTTCTTCAAAGCCTACAGCACCTGGTGCTCCCAGGTGGTTTCCCATCCAAGGACTAACCAGGCCCAATCCCGCTTAGGTTCCAGGATCAGACAGGATCGGACACCAGGGTGGTACGGTTGCAAGCAAAACTTAGGCTAGAGAAGAAAAAATAAATCAGATGTTGGTTGGGGACCTGACAGATAGAAATTTTTTTAAACTAAAAACAAATGTACCTGTTTGAAAGGAGCAAAAGTTACAATGTATGCAATTAGCAGAGAAGTGTTATTTTTACTGTTTTTTTGTCAGCTAATGACACTTGAACGGCTGTGGTGATGTAGTGTCTCAGCCCTAGGTGACATATGCTTTTTAAAAGGGTTGGAGTGATGGAGCAATACCTGCACAAATTGTGGTCCATGGTCAGAACAACAACCCTCACTTTGTCTCCAACCCCCTGGGCTTAGAGGAGCCCTGAGTGTTGTAAAAATAGACCCACAAATTCTCTGGTACAACACCCTGCAAGAGGTGGGGTCTATAATTGCCCTCTGCTCCTTGTTGGGCTGAACCAAGTGACTCTCAGTGGAATGAAGGTGCTCACCTCCAGAGACAAGGGCATGAAAAGGCCCTGTGGTGTCTTGTTTCTCCTGTCCTCTCATGGACCACTCACTGTGGGTAGGCTACCAGCCTCCATGACCAGCCATTCAGAGAGGTCCAACTAAGGAAGAACTAAGGCCTCCGATCAACAGCCAGGGTGGCATTAAGCTCCTATGGTTTGCATAAGGTCCCCACAGATTCCCATATGTTAAAATGCTTGGCCCCCCAATCCATGGCATTTTGGGGAGGTGATAGAACTTTTATGGGATATAGGGTTTAGTGGGAGGTCTTCCATTCATTAGGGATGTACCTTCAGAGGGTATATTGGGATACAACTCCTCCCTCTTCCTTCCTTTCTTTTGCTTCCCACCATGAGGTGAATGGCTTTCTTCTACCCTGTGATCTCCACCCACCATGATGTGCTTCCTTGCTCTAGACACAAAAGCAAAAGGGCCAACCGACCATGGCTAAAATTTTAACATGTGTGCCAAAATAATCCTTTTCTCTTTTTATTCATTAGAAGTTATTAGTCAGGTTTCTGTTCTGTGACAAAATACCTGAGATGATCAACTTAAAAAGAAGAAAGGTTTGTCTCCAGGTTGCAAAGGTGGGCGGTTGAGGAAGGGTCTCATTATGTAGGACATGCTGGTCCAGAACTCACTAGGTAGCCTAGGCCGCCCTTGAACTCACCATCTTCCTGCCTCAGCCTCTTGAGGGCTGGGATTACAGGCATATGGTACCACGCCCAGCTCTTCCTAGAAATTTAGAAGTGTAGGTCAAAGTTCCTTACTATATTCTAGCTTCTGGAAATTTCTGCCCTGAAGGGGGAATTTTACGACATGTCATTCAAGAGATGATTGTAATTGGAACAAAGATGAGCATTTACTTCTATAACATCACTGAATTACTTTACTATGTATTAGGAAAGTGCTGGTTTTCTATTTGCATTGCTGATGGATTTCTTAGTACCTTAGGGGGAATTTGTGCACACACAGGAATAGTCACTACTAATTGCAATTTAGGGAATGTCCCAATTATTAATCTTAAGAATTTATTAGATAATTAGCATTCTTCTAAATATTAAATAATCAATGCTGTCCTAAATATTTACAATTACTAACAACTGATAAGTAAAAACTTATGGATTTAACAAAATGAATTTTCCAATATAAACCTCAATTATAAACTTAAACCAGCACTTTTGGAAATTTAATTAAAATCTCAATGCTATCATATTAATTCCTTTCAGTGTTCTAATACCTTCAAACACAAATGATTCCACACACACACACACAAAAAAAAACACAAAGTTGACTTGTACCCTTATGCCAGAAGTGATTACAAAAGTGTTGGTACTCTGGCTTTGTTTTTTGATCCTCACTCTTATACATTCCTAATGTTACATTCTTTCCCTTGTTCTAAGATGTCAATAACTCTGAGTTCAACAGCTGATATTTTACCTTTCTAGAATCTCAAAAATTTTACCAGATCCCAAAGTAAGAGAATGTTATCTTAGCTCAGTTGGTAGAGTGCTGCTCCCTGCTCTCTGAGGCCCTAGGTTTGATCTCCAGCACTGCAAAAATGGGAGAAGGACCTGGCAGCCCACTCCCAAAACAATAGCCATTGAAAACCCTATGAATATCAGAGAAGCACTGTGCCAGGCATGGCACAGTATAGGAGATTATTTTGTTCTGTTGTACATAGGGTGGCTGTGGGTCAGACTCGACTCTGTGGCACCTAACAACATCCCTGAGAGATGCAAATATTGGGTTGGTGACCTATTGATTCTGGGTGGGGACATAGTTATACAGACCAAGTTGATTTGAACCTGAGCTGCTCATCCTCAGGGTTCTATTTATTGCAAAGAAACATCACTTGTTATACTCTGGGGATTTTATGTTCGTGTCTTCCTTAATGATGTTAACTTTTGAGACTTGGTGCCTTTCCCATGGGTGAAGTGCTCTGGATGTTTTCTACATGGCCTCTACTTTTTGTCCTGTAATCATGATTTGGAGCTGGTGTTTAGCTTGGTTGGTAGAGTGCTGCTCTCCACTCTCTGAGGCCCTAGGTTCCATCCTCAGCACCACAAAAACGGGAGAAGGATGTGGCAATCCACTCCTACAGCCATCCTGAAGCAATCAGCCACTGAAAACACTGTGAGGGTTGCTACTAGTTGGACCTGATTCAACGGCACCTAACAACAACAACAATGACTTGTTACCCAGCTGTATTAGCGTAATTGGAAGCTTGTGGGCATGTCCTGTTAGAATTAGTACAGTTATCCAGAGGTTTTATTCTTTGAGAAAAGAAGTCAGTCTGATATTAGCTCTTTGTCCTTCTAAGGACATGTGGTTAATTTGTTGTCTAAGAACACATGCTCGAATATTCTTTCCCAGGTTACTTTGCGAAATCAGAAAGACTTAGCCATGGAGTCTCCACTTGCCCTCCATAGTTCATTGTTGGTAGTGCAATTGCTTTATGAACTGAGGTTCTTTTAGCTGACTCACCAATTCAAATCTCTCCTTCCTGCTTACACTTTGTTGTTGTTGTTTTTAGGTGCCGTCGAGTCGGTATCCAACTCATAGCGACCCTCATAGGGTTTTCAATGGCTGAGTGCTTCTGGATTGCCTTGGGAGTGGATTGCCAGGCCCTTCTTCCATTTTTGCGGTGCTGGGAATTGAACTTGGGACCTCAGAGACTGCAGCACAGCACTCTACCCACTGAGCTAAATCCCAGCCCCCTGCTTACACTAGCAGTCTGTATCTATATCTGATAAGTAGATACATGTTTACCAAAGAAACAGGACATCCATGCATAGCAACACTTTTCCATCATTCAAAAATGACAAGGGTAAGGCATATTTTATTAAATTCACCCTTTCTTAGAATCACTATTTTCTTTCTTTCTTTTTTTTTTTTTTTTTTTTTTTTTTTTTTTTTTTTTTTGGCAGTTGTTGGGGATTGAACCCAGGGCCTTGTACATACGTTGCAGGCACTCTACCACTGGACTGCACCCCCAGCTCATTTTTTTTTTCCTTATTTTACTTTCAGATAGGGTTTTCTTAAGTTATGCAGGCTGCCTCTGGCCTTGAACTCAAGATCTTTCTGCCTCTGCCTCCCAAGTCATTGGGATTATAGGATGCACCTCCACGCCTGGCTTCATTATTTCTTTTATACTTATTACCTGTCTTAACTTTTTTTCTTGCCCCAAATCATACAACCAACCTCAACAAAGCATTCTTTTCTTTTAGCTGGAGCATTGTGTTAAACACTAAAACCAAGGCCCAAGGGTGTATGTGAGCTTTAATTTTGGAAAATATTGTTTCTGTTGTTGCTGTTGGGACATGTTTTCTAGAAGAGTCATTTCTTTTAAGGTTATATATTAAGACCAGCTTCTCAAATTGGGTGTATTTTATTATCCAACCTTTCTACTAACATGAGTCCTTCTACTGTTAAGACAGTCTCTCCAGGACTGATGTATACTTTGTTGTTGTTGTTGCTGGTAACATCAAGTTGAGTCCAACTCATGTACAATGGAACAAAACAATCCCTGAGGCACACAATCTTATTTAAGCCCATTGTTGCAGACACTGTGGCAATCCATCTAGTTTATGTACACTAAGGACATACATATTTATTTAAAATGTTTATTAACATTGGAAAGCAAGGCAATTAAAAAACAAATTAAAAGTAGCAGTATAGAAAGTACTGGAATATGTAAACTCCTTGACCATGAACTGTGAATGACTGGAGCTGGGACTCAGAAGCTGCTTCTGCTTTGGTTCAAAGGGGCCCTCCTATGGCTCACGCTGGTAGCAGAACTTGGTATCTTCCACATGATTCTAGTTTTGCAGGCATACAGAATGCAAGATATCCAGTGCCATGGAGGCATCCACCAGTATTTCAAATGAAATCCTGGAAGGCCAGGCTATGTGTGGCAGCATCAGAGTACCTGCAGGCAGCTTATGATAGGGTGACATGTGAAGCTGAGAGTGTGAAGCTAATGCTGTAATAGAGATCCCAGGAAGTTAGAGGTGCCAGGAATGTGAAACACTTGCTGAGAGAAGCTGCAGTCAGTGAGCAAAGGAAGCCCAGGAGAGAGGTCACATGGGCTGTCGCAACCAAGGTAGGCCTTTGAGCTCACATCATGTCACTGTGTGCCCCAGATACCATGGAGCTATAAGATTTCATGTCTGCCCTGCTGGGTTCAGTCTTGCTTTGGTCCAATCCCTAGTTTCCATCTCCCTGTTACTCCCTAGGGGAATGGGAATGTTTACCCTGTTGTCAGGGTTTGGCTCAGGCCTGGCAAAGGTCAAAGCCTTGCCCTGACACCAAGTGGGTATCGGGGACCCACTGGACCAGGTTGGTGTGGTGGCCAGAGGCACCAAAGAAGGACCTCAGGAGACCTTCTGTGGGAAATAGGAGAGGGAAAGTTTATTGGGTTACTCCCCAAGTGGGATGCAACCAGCAAGAAGCCTCTGTCAAGTGCTCAAGTGCTAGCTCTAAGCCTGCTGCAGGCTCACTGGTGGAACAGCTCAGCCTTAAAGGCACAGTTAAAAGCAGTTAGTGTTCTGCTGAGCTGGAGGCCAGTGGTCTTGACCATCGCATCTCGCCTTCTCTGCCTTCCTCCTTCCCAAGGATGGGAGGAAATGTGAGGTTCTTCGTGGCTTGCTTGTAGCCTTCGGTGTTTCAGGGCCCCTGGTCTTGATGCGTCAGCTTGCTTGGAGATCTTCCACTGGATTGGGGAGTGCTGGATCAAGGTGATAGGGTCCGGACAGCAGTTGAGGGATGGTAAGAGATAAAGGGTGAAGGGGGTCCGGGAGCCCTGCTTATATAGGCCCCCGGAGAGGAGCGTGTACTAGGGTTAGCCAATCAGGGCACACTCCTGACAGGTACAGCAGGTGAACTGTCATACCTGCCAGGTAGGGACAGTTATTTAACTGAGAAGCTAGGGGTAGCCAATCAAAATTGAGGTGGTTGAGGCTGGTCAGGCTGGTCAGGGGCCATCTTTACTCACTTGATGGGAGGGGTAGGAGTGAGTGGAATGTGGCCCTGAGGTCAGCTAAAGGCCAGTCCCTCAGGCTAGTATGAGGGACCCTAGTTATGGGGTACATTTAAAAAATCCCCAACACCCTGTACTGTTGTACCATGGAAGTATGTAATATGTTTTTTGTTTTCTCTCCTTTGAGTCTCTGAAGAGACCTTGAATTCAGACTTTTGGGCAGTGTTAGAACTGTTAAGATTATGGGGACTCTTGGAGAGGGATTAAATGCATTTGTATTATGAGATGGGTATGAGACTTCTAGGTCAGAGGCAGAATGTTATGGATTGGATCTTAAATGTTCTCCTAAAGCCCATATGCTAAAGTTTGTCTGTCAGCCTAGGGTGTTTGGGGAGGTGGTAGAACTTTTAGGAGGAGGAAGGAAGTTAGGTCACTGTGAACATGGCCTTAAAGAGGAAACTGAAATCATAGTCCACACCTTTTGCTTCCTGGCTGCCAGGAGGTGAGCAGATTTGCCCTACCACATACTCCCTGCCATGACTCTCTGCCTCTTCACAGGCTCCAAAACAATGGAGCCCATCAACCATGGACTGAAATATCTAAAACCATGAGGCAAAAAAAACCTCTTTCTTCCTTTTAAGTTGATTTTCCACAGTGATGGAAAGCTAACGTCCACATTCATTGATTGGATGAATATTGTTAAAGCGTCCATAGTACCCAAAGTGATGTGCACATTCAATACAATTCTAATAAAGCTATCAGTGATACTCTTTACATAAGTAGGAAAATATACCCCTAGATATTGTATAGAACCACAACAGACCCCAAATATACAAAGCAACCCTGAGTAAAAAGAACAAACATGGAGGCATTAGAATTCATCAGACTTCAAAACATACTACAAAACCATAGTAACCAAAATAGCATCATACTAGAATAAAAACAGAAGCACAGACCATTGGAACAGAATAATGAACCCAGAAAAAAACTGTGTATTTACAGCCAACTGATTTTCAATAAGAAAATACATAGGAGAAAGGAAAATCTATTCATTAAATGGTACTGGAAAAGCTGGATATCCATATACAAAAGAAAGAAACTAAACAAGTATCTCTTACCATATACAAAAATTAACTCCAAATGAATCAAAGACTTAAGTATAAGATACAAAACTGTGAGACCACCAGTAGAAAACATAAAGGAAACACTTTAGGACATTGGTCTATAGATAAAGGTATTTTCAATATGCAACAAAAGCAGGATTTGACAAAAGGGATTACATCAAACTAAAATGCTTCCATATAATGAAGAAACGATGAACAGACTGAAAAGTAACATTATGAAAGACAATATTATCAAACTAATCATCTAACAAGGAATTAATTTCCAGAATTTATAAGGAACTCAACAGAAAAAAATCTAATTAAAAAATAGGTGAAGAACAAGAACACACATTTCTCAAAGGAGGATATACTAATGGCCAGCAAGTATATGAAAAAAATGTTCATCACTAATCAGGGAAGTGTAAATCAAAATCACAATGAGATATCAGCTCATGCCAGTTACAATAGCTACTATGGAAAATGACAAAAGAATAGCAAATACTGGCAAGGATGTAGAGAAAACTCTCTACACTGTTGGGGGGAATGTAAATCAGTAAAGCCATTATGGAAAACCATATGGAAGTTTCTTGAAAAACTAGAAATAGGACTACCATATGATCCTGCAATCCCATTCCTCAATATAGATCCAAAGGAAATGAAATCAGTATACCAAAGATACCTTCACACCCATGTATACTGCAGCACTCCTCATAATAGCTAAGATATATAATCAGCCAAAGTTCCTATTAACAGATGAGCAGGGTCACCCATGGTGGACAGGTTTCAGTTGAGCTTCCAGACTAAGACAGACTAGGAAGAAGGACATGGCTAACCCACTCCCAAAACAATTAGCCATTGAAAACCCTATGAACAGCAGAGAAACACAGTCAGATATAGTGCCAGAAAATGAGCTCCCTAGGTTGGAAGGCACTCAAAAGACATGTGGGAAAGAGTTTCCTCTTCCAAGTAGAGCCTACCTGAAAGACAGGAATGGAATAAAGCCCCTGGGATCTCCATTTGCTCGGGGGCATGACTTGAAATGAAAGGAACAACTTAAAACATCCATTAATAATTGGAACATGGAATGCACATAGTACGAATGTAGGAAAATTAGAACTAGTCAAAAAGGAAAATGGAGAGCATAAACACTGACACATCGATGAGCTAAAATGGACTGGCCTGGGCCATTTTGAATCAGATCATCATGTGGTCTACTATTCCAGGAATGACAAATTAAAGAGAAATCACCTGCATTACATCAGAAAAAACATCTCAAGTTCTGTCCTGAAGTACAATGCTGTCAGTGATAGAATAATATCCATACACCTACAAGGAAGACCAGTAAGTATGACTATTATTCAAATTTACAAACCTACCACTAAGGCCACAATAAGGATGAGGAAGATTTTTACCAGCTCCTGGAATCTGAAATAGATCAAGCATGCAATCAGAATGTACTGATAATTACTGGTGACTGGAACGCAAAAGGAATTGGAAAATATGGTATTGGTGATAGAAATGATGCTGGAGATCACATGATTGAATTGCATCAGACCAATGATCTTTTCATTGGAAATACATATTTTCATCAACATAAGTGGCAACTATACACATGGAATTCACCAGATGGAACATACAGGAACAAAATTGACTACATTTGTGAAAAAATGATGGAAAAGCTCAATATCAAATGTCCTAACAAGACTAAGTACTGTTTGTGGATCAGACCCTCAACTGCACAATGCAGGTTCAAACTGAAAATAAAGAAAATTAGAACAAATGTATAAGAGTCAAGATATGACCTTGAGTATAAACCACCAGATTTCAGAGACCACATTAAAAAGCGATTTGATGCATCATACACTAATGATCAAAGACCAGATGAGTAGTGGCATGACATCAAAGATATTCACAAAGAAAGCAAGATTATTAAAAAGATAGGAAAAAAAAAAGAAAAGACCAAATTACATGTTAAAAGAGACTCTGAAACTTGACCTTGAATGTCAAGCACCTAAAGTGAAAGGAAGACATGACAAAGTTAAAGAACAGTATTTAAAGGTGAAGTCAAGAAAACAAAATTAAATATTATAATAAGATGTGCAAAGAGCTGGAGATAAAAACCAGAAGGGAAGAATATGCTCTATTTTTCTCAAGCTTAAAGAATTGAAGAAAAATTTCAGCCTTCAAATGGCAATAGTGAAGGATTCTATAGAGAAAATATAAAACGATGCAGGAAATATCAAAAGAAGATGGAAGGAATACACAGGATCAACATGCCAAAAAGAACTGGTGGATAACCATTTAAAAAGGTTGCATATAATCAGAAACTAGTGGTACTGAAGGATGAAGTAGAAGCTCCCTTAAAGGAACTGGCAAAAAAAAAAGTGGCTTCAGGAATTGATGGAATACCAATAGATGTAGCACTGGAGGTGCTAATTTGTTTATGCTAAGAGATTTGGAAAACAGCTACCTGGTCAACTGACTGGAAAAAATTCCTGTATGTGCCTTTTCCCAAGAAAAGGGATTTGACTAAATGTGGAAATTATTGAATAATATCATTAATATCACATGCAAGTAAAATTTTGCTAAGGATCATTCAAAAGCAACTGCAGCAGTATATAAAAAGGGAAGTGCCAGAAAAATCACACCAGATTCAGAAGAGGGAATGGAACCAGGGACATCATTGCTGATGTCAGATGGATATTAGTTGAAAGCAGAGAATAACAGAAAGGTATCTATCTGTGTTTTATTGACTATGCAAATGCATTTGACTGTGTGGATCCCAATAAATTATGGCTACCACTGAAAAGAACAGGAATATCAGAGCACTTAAGTGTATTCATGAGGAATCTGTGCATGGATGAGGCAGTTGTTCAAACAGAACAAACACTGATTTAAAGTTAAGAAAGTTGTGCATGAGGGCTGTATCCTTTCAACATACCTCTTCAATCTCTATGCTGAGCAAATAATCCAAGAAACTGGACTTTCTGAAGAAGAACATGGCATCAGGATTGGAAGAAGACTCATTAACAAACTATGTTATGCAGATGACACAACTCTGATTGCTGAAAGTGAAGAGGATTTGATACATTTACTGATGAAGATCAAAGAACATAGCCTTTGGTATGGATTGCACCTCAACATCAGGAAAACAAAAATTCTTACAAGTGGGCCAGTAAGCAACTTCATGATAAATGGAGAAAAGATTGAGGTTGTCCAAGATTTTGTCTTACTTGGTTCTATAATCAACACCTGCAGGAGCAGCAGTCAAGAAACCAAAAGACGCATTGCATTGGGAAAAGCTGATACAAAAGACCTCTTTAAAGTGTTGAAAAGTAAAGATGTCACATTGAGGACAAAGGTATGACTGACTCATACCATATTTTCAGTCACAACTTATGGTTGTGAAAGCTGCACACTGAGTAAGGGAGACTAGAGAAGAATTAATGCTTTTGAATTATGGGGCTGGAGACAAATATTGAATATACCATGGATTGCCAAAAGAACCAAAAGATCCATCCTAGAAGAAGTGCAACCAGAGTGCTCTTGAGAAGCAAGGACAGCTAGATTTTGTCTTATGTATTTTGGACATGTCAAGAAGGACCAATCCTTGGAAAAGGACAACATATTTAGGAGAGTGGCAGGTCAACAAAAAGAAGGAAATCTCTCAACTAGATGGATTGACATGGTGGCTGCAACAATGGGCTTAAACATAAAAAAAAAGATCATATGCCTGGCTCAGAGGCACGGAGTGTTTGGTTCTGTTGCATATAAGGTCACTATGAGTAGGACCTAACACCGCCATCAACACAATGGTTTATTCTGCCATAAAGATAACTGAAGTCCTGTCACCTGCTGAAAAATAGAAGAAACTGGAAGACATTATGTTAAATGAAATAAGGCAGACACAGACAAATACTGTATGTTCTCTCTCATGTGCGGGCACTAAAATCAGTTAACCTGAAACAAGAACAGTAATTATTAGAGATTAGGAAGGCAGTGGGAGGATGGAATTGATCAGTACACACTATATGCATGTATGGAAATATCATACTAAACCCCATTGTGTACAATATGGGTTCATTTTTAAACAGTGAAACACTGAATTGTCATATGATCCAGCAATTCCACTTCTGGATATAGCAGTTTTGTCACTTAATATCACATGCACTGTTAGGTATTTTTGTCACTGTCAGAGTATACTTACAAACTAAGGCAATGGAATGTCACTAGGTGATATAATCTTTTGGGACCACTACTGCATACACTGGGAGACATACCCAGCAACCCACTCCCAAAAATCAATCGGCCATTGAAAACCCTATGAACAGCAGGGAACCACTGACAATAGTGTTTCTCGCCTGTTGTACTTAAGGTTGCTATGAGTTGGATACCAACTCGACAGCATCAAACAACAACAACAACAACAACACTGCATACACAGGGCTAGGGTTTAGCTCAGTGGGTAGAGCAGTTGCTCCACATTCTCTGATGATGCAGGTTTGATCCCCAGCACTGCAAAAAATAGGAGAAGTACGTATCAATCTGCTCCCGAAGCAATCCCAAAACACTCAGCCATTGAAAACCCTATGAGAGTCACTATGAATTGGACTCGACTCAATAGCATCTAACAACAACGGCATACACAGTCTGTTGCTGCCTGGAACATTATTATATGGCATGTTACTGTGTAGCCAGATGAACTGAAAGCAGGGAATCAGATATTTGCATGCCTGCATTCATTGCAGCATTATTCACAATAGCTCAAAAGTAGAAACAACACAAATGCAACCTTTAACAAATTACCTATCCATACAATTGGATATTATTCAGCCTGCCAGATGAAAGGAATTCTGATGGATGCTACGCACCAAGGATGAACATTCTTCTAAGTGAGACAGTTACAAAAGGACAAATACTGTATCACTCCACTTAACTGAGCTACTTAGAGTAGTTGAATTCATGAAGACAGAATGGTGGTTATCAGGGGTTGGGGACAGGGGAAATTACATGGTTAGTGTTTAATGGGTAGAGCTTCAGTTTGGAGCAATGAAAGACTTCTGGAGATGGATGGCCATGATGGTTGCACAAAAATATGAATGTCCTTGTGCCACTGAGCTGTACACATAAAAATTGTTGATGGTAAATTTTATGCTATTTATATTTTAACACAGTAAGACAAAACACCTCCTCCCTCTGTCTGGTGAAGTCAGTGCCTCAGCACACTCCTGGTTCACAAGCTCGGCGATTTGTCCTCAGTCCCATTCCAACTTCAGCTCTTGCCTCTGAAGCGGCCCTCAGACCCTGGGCTTATGTTTGAGAACCTTGGATTTGAAAGCCGTGGATTTCCTTCCTGCCTACATCTCCTGTGGGCTTCAGCCTGTGACATGTCTGTGCGGAGCTGGAAGTGGAAATGTCTTCAGCAAGGGTTTTTTCCTGGAAGCACAAAGGGATAAATGTCCCTTTGTTTGATCCTGGGCACTGTGTCTTAATTTATGTATCTGATCAACCCAATCAGGTGCCCTCTGGCAAATGGCACAGTTTGAGGCCATACCTGGGTCCTTTTCTTCCTTGGCCCTCTTACTCCAGGACACGTCCACAGGGGACTCTGCCTTCATCGCTCCCATGGGGATGACGGCAGCTTTGCAGCTTGTTCCTTGGATGAGGGAATATCCAGTACAGATTAGTGAACCTGGGAAAGAATGATGGACGCCCTGGCTACATGGGGGTCACCTTGGTTGCCGCAGGTTGCTGTAGATGACTGATAGAACAGCAGTGGAACCTTTGCTTGTGTAAACCTCCAAGTCCTTCCAACCAGCTCTGGATCTTTCCCCTCACCATCTCCCACAGCATCCTGGGGCCCTCACTGTCACCCAATGAGGTTTTATCCTTCAGGAAACATCCGGGTGGGCAGCACAGGGGAGCATCAGCCTCCAAATAGCCCAGGCCTGGGATGTGTTTCTTTTCCATGTCTCCCCTCTTCAGGAAGGGCTGGGGAGCTCCTGCGAGGGAAGGGCCTCGGACTGGCCCTAAGTCCCTGTCTCTGATCCTGCCTTGAACTTCCAGCTCTTTTTTTTTTTTTTTTTTTTTTTCTGGCTAGTGCTGAGAACCTACTAAATAAAAGACCCAGTGTGACAACCATATTAATGTGATCATGTTATGCACTAGTGGAAGGGTGGGGAACAACCATTTAACACCCTCCGCTTTTCCTATCAGAGAAACAGCCCCAGCCCCTTGGCATCTGCAGGTGTTGGAATCTAAATACCCCACTGATGTCACAGGGTGGTCCTAAGAAACCCAGTTTCATGGGTGCTTAGGCCTCTGCTGCCTCCGGTCAATGGAAATGAAACTGAACTAGCCACAGCCAATGCAGGGCACTTCCCTGCCTCGGATTCCTCCCCTGTCTGAGGCAGAGTCTCCCTTCTTCTCCCACAGGATGTGGCATGGGACAAGAAGAAACAGCTACACGAATGTAAAATACAGTTGCTGTGGGTATCAGGTGTCAGGAATTTCATCTACCAAAAGATTTCCACGTGAGTAAAGTAAAAATTGTGATTAAACGACAAGCTAATGTCACTACCTACCACGGGCAAGCTGCAGCGAAAGCTGCTCCCTGTTACTGCGTCTGGGCAGTGGTGCCAGCCTGGAGTCCTGGCTCCTCCAGCTGTCTCCATGGGTGAGAAGGGCCATCAGGCCCTCAGATGCCAAGCGCAGCCAGCTGGGTCATGTGCACAAGGGTAATGCCATAGCCAGGGTCCCAATTTTGTGGTTGGTGTTGGTACAGGTTTCCTCTTGGTTCATCAAAGCAACATTCAGATGCCCTTTATCCCTCTGTTACTATAAGTAATCGAGTGGAAGCATGATCACACGGCACACTCAATTAAGAACATTTCCAAAAGCTCCTGGAATAGGAGGCGCTGGATTGAGAGTCTCCTGTTCTTCCTGCCCAGCCAGTGGCAGCCTAGCCTCCCATTTCCTCCTATAGAACCATCCTGAAAGTCACTGCTAGCAGCTCTGCCATAGTGGGAAGAGCCAGCGGGTGAGTAGCTTCCCTGAGGCTACATCATTGCCGTGGCCGAGGCGGCTCCTGAACTGATGTCAGCTTGGCCATGAGCTTCCCAGGCTCACAATGTGGGAATGGGCTCCAGAGCCAACTTCCAAGGACCCAGCAGGTGCCACCTGCCTCTTTGTTTGATCCTGGGTACTGTGTCTTTAATTTATGTATCTGATCAACTCAATCAGGTGCCCTCTGGCAAATGGCACAGTTTGAGGCCATACCTGGGTCCTTTTCCACCTTGGCCCTCTTACTCCAGGACACGTCCACAGGGGACGCTGCCTTCATTGCTCCCACATGGATGACAGCAGCTTTGCAGCTTGTTCCTCGGATGAGGGAATATCCAGTACAGATTAGTGAACCTGGGAAAGAATGATGGATGCCCTGGCTACATGGGGGTCACCTGGGCTGCTGCAGGTGCTCAGCTCTGCAGCGTGATTGGAACATGGCTGTGGAAGGCAGCTCAGACTGAAGACGGAGGAAAGGTGTCCCTGGGCTGCAGTACTGATGCCCAGCATTATTCAGACTTCCAGGGTCCCAGGCAGGGGTGGAGTCACAGGCCCCTACACACACGATGGACACAGAGGTGGCCAACCTGCTCCTGTCCCCACCCTCAGAGGCAGCCCTGCAGTGGCGATGCTTCACTCAACCACGCAGCTTTGCTTTCTGAGGCTTCAGTGCCAGCGCAGAGACCTCCTTGGGCTCCAAAGGCCCCTGCTGGGTGGCAGTTTCCTCTCCCT
>VMDO01025135.1:0-21235 GCA_007922755.1 Pedetes capensis | reverse complement strand
TCCCCCAAAGTTCAGCTTTGGTCCAACAAAGCTGGGTTCACTGACTCCTTGCGGTGAGGAAGGAGAACTCACACCATGGAGAACCATGTGATATGCCAGTAACAGGGTTTTAGAAAGAACCTATTATAGGGTTTGGCCTTGTATTGGGCAATTTGAGGGACAGTCCAAGGACTGACTGCTGTCAGGAAGTAGGAGTAATTCTATGATTGGGTATTTTAATTCTTATCTAGAAGGTGAGGAGAATGGAGTGATTGATAAAGAAGCAGTATTCAACCATATGAGCCAGGATCGGACAATGTTTGGCCCTTTCTGTGATTTGGACAATTTCTATGATTAGTCTTGTTTTTGTATTGACCCATTACAGTCACAGAACGGCCCTGTCTGATGTTGATCTCTGAACCTATTCATGTTCAACCCGAGAACATGAAGGCCTGGTTATGAACACCACAACAGCTCCTAGATGTCAGGGGCTACATTTTTTTGGTAGTGCTGGGGATTGAACCTATGGCCTTGCACGTGCTAGGGAAGTGCTCTACCACTCAGCTGCACTCCTAACCTTGGAACAGTTTTTTAAAAATTTTATTTATAAATGTTCATTTATAAATAGAATAATAAGTCATTTGCTATATCCATTATGCAGCTATTGAATCACTTTTGTTTACACGTTCATTATGTTACATATTTTACAAAACAGCATAAACTAAAGAAGAAAAGCAAAAAGTAGGAATTTTAATTAATATGTAATGAAAACCATATGCAATCATGGGTTATATTTTCATTGTTTTTTTCCTTCTTCCTATTTTTCCATGTATTCATATAGTTGAACTCTATATTTTGAGATTTTCCTCTCCCTCTTTACTCCTTTACATTATTTCCTCTCTCTTTCCCTCCTTCCCTAACCTCTGTTCCCACCCTCTGAAGGAACAGTTTTTATGAGACCAAATTTGGGGATTAATGATACGAGAAATTTAACAACCAGAAGGGACCTTCAGAAAGGGCTCCATGATGCATGCCCGTAATCCCAGAGACTCAGAAAGCTGAGGCAGGAGGATCATGGGTATTTGGAGTCCAGAGGCAGTCTGTGCAATTTGGGGAGAACCTATCTTCAAATAAAAGACAAAAAGAGGGCTCGGGGTGCAGCTCAGTGGCAGAGTGCTTGTCTAGCATGTATGAGGCCCAGGATTCAACCCTCAGTACTAAAAAAAAAGAAGGGGCCTCCAAAAAGAAACAGACCTTCCAAAATCGTGAAGGAAGAAACAATGAGACTTTTGTCAGCCGTTAAATTTAGAGCAGTATCTATGGTCTAAGGAGAAGCCCATCAGAATGCTTTGTTTTTTCTCCAGTGGTAGAAGACTATCAGTTGTCAAAAGTCACAGGATGAAGATAAGCAGAGTGCACTGAGAAGTCTTATCTTTGGTTACTACTTGGTATAATAGGCAAGATAAGTGGTAAAGGGAAAGAAAAGGCAGCGAAGAATCAGAAAATTACCCTTGGGCTGAAGCTCTCCATGTCTCAGTCAGTTTCTAGAAGTTTCCTAAGAACTCTCAGGTTTCTTCCTCTCTCTCCCTCCCTCTCTTTCTTTCTTTCTTTCTTTCTTTCTTTCTTTCTTTCTTTCTTTCTTTCTTTCTTTCTTTTTCTCTTTTTCTCTTTCTTTCTTTCTTTCTTTTTCTTTCTTTCTTTCTTTTCTTGCTTTCTCCTTCCTTCCTTCCTTCCATACTTCCTTCCTTCTTCCTTTTTCTTTTTTTGCAGAGCTGGGCATCAAGTAGGACCATGAACATGCTGGGCAAATACTCTACTACTGATCTATATCTCTAGCCTGAATTCTCATCTTAAAATGTCCCAATGGAATGAATGTTTAGTAGGGTAGAGTGATATATATATCTTTTAAGTTAGGAAACATGAACTTAAGTATGAATGCCTTGGAGTTTTATGCTGTGTCAGTGGCTAACAATACTTGATAATGTCCCTTTTCTATTGCAACTCAAGGGCAATTTTCCTCGGGTGTCCTTTCAGAAAATTCAACCTTCAGGTTTGAGATTATATATAGGCTGCTTAGCCGGGGTGTGTGGGGTGTTTTTCTCTTTGTGGATGCCAGGCAAGCACTCTGTCACTGAGCCACATGCCTAACCAAAAGGGAAGGGGGATGTTTAGAAAATGCGGATTGTACCTGTTGGTACAAGCTTGAGACAGCACCTGAGTCCTCTGCAGTCATTAGTCATATCAGCTTGTGACAGAGCCTAGGATTGGAAATACTTTCCAAATGACTGGGTGAACCCATTATGAACTCAGAAGGAGATAACTTGTGGTGCCCAGAGGGGACAGATCTTGTTGCCATCAAGAATAATGGCAACACTTTAGGTTATGGATGTTCAAGGGGTTTCAGAGAGCTTTGATTATTGTGGTTTTAGAATTCTATTAGTTCTCTGTACTTTTTATGAATTTATGCTTCATAAACACAATGCCATTCTAGGAAAGAAGAATAAAAGATTATGTTCAGTGACCATTGTTTTGTATCTGTTTCTACTCAGAGACTGTCAGTTTCTAATCTGTCCAGTTTATTTATTAATTAACTTAATCTTATTATCTAAGGTCCTAAAATTAGTTGGGATCCGAAAATTTCAGTTTTAGTTAACACATTTAAATACTTAGGATTTATAGCAATTTAAGAATTTCATAAAATTAAGCCTTTTGAAAAGACATTTAGTTGTTCTTATATGTATGAAGTTATGGAAACAATTGTAACTCACTTAATTCACAAGACCAGCATGGGGGCTGGGGCTGCAGTGCAGTGGTAGAGCACTTGCCTAGCATGCATGAGGCCCTGGGTTCCATTTTTAGCACTGCAAAAAACAAAACAGAAACAGTGTAGGAAATTTAGAAGTTTAAATAATTTAGCCCTAATTTTATATAAGTCAAAATGTTGTGCTATTCTTTTACTTTATTTCTTTATTTTTCAGCATTGGAGATTGAACCCAGGGCCTTGCACATGCCAGGTAAGTGCTCTACCACTGATTATATTCCCCAGCCCTTGGTATCACTTTTAAATGGTAAAGTATTTTTGAAAGATTCTCAATTGTGTCAAAAGCTCTTCTTCATCTTGGAATTAAGTTCTTTTCTTTTTTCTCTTAACTATAATAACAAAGGCTATCTGTTATTTAAAGATAGTTTCATGGTCCACAAAAAAAACATGATTTAGTAAGTTTTTCTTTCCTGCTTTTAGACACTTTTGACAGTTTATTTGGACTAAATATTCTGAGGGCTGTGGTTTAACTCAGTTGGTAGAGTACCATTCCCTGCTTTGAAGCCCTGGGTTCAATCCCCAGCACTACAAAAATGAGAGAAGGACCTGTCAGCTCACTCCAGTCGACTTGATGGCACCTAACAAGAAAAAGATAGTCCTAGAAAGTGCATATAACAACTGAATGCTTCTTTAGATTAATGTTTAAATCTTACCAAGAAGGTAAAAGGCAGGGGGGAACAACAGTAGCAACAAAAACTCAGAGGGAGTTAGCTTTAGACAAATATAAAATTATTATTGTAAAAGGCTAATTATGTTCCTTCTTGAACGACTACATAGGGAAGACTACATAGATACAGAAAGCCCATTTTGAGAAAGGCATTGGAGGGGAGGGAAATAGATTATAGACAATAACTTGGGCCCTTCACAATTTTATCACTCTAAAAGATTTTAATGCTACTACTCATTAATCCATGAAATATATAAACAAAGGAGTGGGAGCCTCCTGTTGGATTTTCAAAATGTTAAATCCACCTTGCATTTCTGGACCAAATCTCACTTGGTCATGATGTATTATACTTTTGATACATTGTGGGATTCAGTTTGCTAAGATTTTTCAAAGGACTTTCCATATGTTTTTATGAAGAATATTAGTATGTGGTGTGTGTGTGTGTGTGTGTGTGTGTGTGTGTGTGTGTGTGTATTTGTCTGTCTGCCTGATTTTGGAACCAGGGTAATGCTAGCCGCATAGAATGGGCTGAGAACTATTTTCTCCTGTTCATTTTTTGGGAAGCTCATGTAGAATTATTATTATTCATCCTTAAAAAGTTTGTTAGAATTTACCAGTGAAGTCATTTGGGTCTGGAGTTTTCTTCATAAGAAGTTTTTGCAAGAGAATTGTCAAGTTAACTCCTGCAGAGAGCATGGAAAAGAATGGAGGGCAGCCTGTTCCCTGGGCCTCCACCCACTCTGGGACCTCACCTCACCCTGACAGCCACAAGCAAAGGCCTTTACCCTTCTGGAAGGCGAATTGAGCCTGGACTATGGTAGGTGGCCTGGTCAACGGCTTTCGGGTGGTGGGTCTTCACTCTGCTGGAGAGGTCCCAGGCCCCAGGCCCCAAGGGGCCAGTAGGAAATGCCCGCAGAAGATCTACCAGCTGCTTGTACACACCCCTGTATATAATATGAAAAACTGCTCTCAACTTTCCCCTAACCTTTTAAACAAACACGGTAGGTACACCTGGACATTCTAGATGTAAAGAGGTTGCCCATGTGTGATAAAGTAGAAGTAGAAAAATCACACATCCTGTAAATGTCCATTTATTTTCTAAAAACTCAGAACATTTTCAGGAAGTGACTTTCTGAAATTGAGTTGCACCACCTCTAGAAGTGACACCAGGAGTGACACTCGGCCATGTTTGTTCAGGGGGGTTAGAGGACAGAGCAGAAGACCCTGAAAAGGAACAGAAGGTGACCAGGGCCAGACTAGTCATATGGAGAAGTCATTTTGCATATTATAACTATCATTCTCTCTGTGCATTTTATTCCTCATTACTGTATATATAGTTGACAGTACTAAATACTTTTTTAAAAAATATGTAGTCCTTGCAGAACTTCTGAAGTGCCTGATATATTTTAAAAGTTGTTCTTGTTAGGTGCATGGAGTCAGATCTGACTCATAACACCCCTACACTCAACAGAATGAAACACTACCCAACACTGTGCCATGCGAATGGTCTTTTTATGTATGAATCATTGTTGTAGTCACTATGTTTCTTTCCATTTTTAGTCATGTCACATCAGCAAAAGGAGGTCCCAGGGGCTTTACCCCATTCCTGTCATTCAGGTCAACTCTACTTTGAGGAGGCAACTCTTCTCCATTTGTTTCTTGAGTGTCTTCCAGCCTGGGGGCATTATTTTTCTGGGACTGTACTTGACAGGCCTGCACTGTGGCATCCAATCCCATCATCTCGGAAGCTAAGCAGGGTTGGGCCTGGTTAGTACTTGAATGGGAGACTGCCTGGGAACGGCAGGTGCTGTAGGCCTTGGGAGAAGGACCTGATAACCTACTCCACCCAAAAATCAGCCATTGAAAACCTTGTGAATAGCAGAGAAGCACTGACAATAGTGTTTCACCTGTTGTACATAGGGTGGCTATGAGTTGGACACTGACTCAACGGCACCTAACAACGACATACTTGACAGTACTTCTCTGCTATTCATAGGGTTTTCAATGGCTGATGGTTTTGGAAGTGGATTACCAGGTCCTCCTCCCTAGTCTGTCTTAGTCTGAAAGCTCAGTTGAAACTTGTCCACCATGTATGCCCCTGCTGGTATCTCCCCGATGTGTCTGTCAGCTTGTGCTGTGAAGGCTTGGGTGTTGCTGTGATGTTGAAAGCTATTTTAAAAGGAGAAGTGGTATCATAACACATTCTGTAAATGTTTTTTGTCAAAATTCCTATGTTGTTTAAGGGGGAAAGGGCAAATCCCTATTGAGCTGTATACATTGTTTGTGCCCTGGTTCCCAGGGCACAAAGAGTGCTAAGCCAGTGAGGAAGAGTAACCACTCTCCCATTTGTTTTACTTTGCTATATACATTAGTGTATGCATATAAAGGACAAATGAGTCCAAATGTATAATATCTGGTCTTTCTAGATAGGGCTGGGGTTTGGCTCAGTTGGTAGAGTGCTGTCCTGCACTCTCTGAGGAGCCGGGTTCAATCCTCAGCACTACAAAAATGGGAGGAGAATGTGGCAATCCACTCTCGAAACAATTCCAAAATAATTCACCATCAAAAACCCTATGAGGGTGCCAGGTGCCGTGGCGCATGCCTGTAATCCCAGTGGCTCGGGAGGTGGAGGCAGGAGGATCGCAAGTTCGAGACCAGAGGCAGTCTTTGTAATTTAGCGAGACCCTGTCTCAAAAAGTTAAAAAAAAAGGGGGTGGGGGGTGGGGTGGGGGCTGGGGCACAGCTCAGTGGTCCAGTGGATCATAACAAACTATGGATAACATTGCAAAGAATGGGAATACTAGAGCAGTTAATTGTGCTCATGAGGAATCTGTACATGGACCAGGAGGCAGTCGTTCGAACAGAACAAGGAAACACTGCCTGATTTAAAATCAAGAAAGGTGTGCGTCAGGGCTGTATCCTTTCACCATATCTCTTCAATCTCTATGCTGAGCAAACAATCAGAGAACCGGACTTTATGAAGAAGAATATGGCATCATGATTGGAGGAAGACTGCTTAACAAACTGTCATGCAGATGACACAACTCTGCTTGCCGAAAGTGAAGAGGATTTGAAACATTTACTTATGAAGATCAAAGAACACAGCCTTCAGTATGGATTGCCACTAAACATCAATAAAACAAAAATCCTTACAACTGGGTCAGTAAGCAACTTCACAATAAAGAAGAAAAGATTGATGTCGTGGACATTTTGCTTTACTTGGTTCTACAATCGACACCCATAGAAGCAGCACTCAAGAAATCAAAAGACACATTGCATTGGAAAAAGCTGTGGCAAAAGACTTCTTTAAAGTGTAAAAAAGTAGGACTGGAGACTTAGCACAGTGGTAGAATGCTTGCCTAGCAGGTGCAAGGCCCAGGGTTTGATCCTTGATGCCAAAAAGAAAAGACAAAAAATAAAAATAAAGTGTTGAAAAGATGTCACATTGAAGACAAAGGTGTGCCTGACTCATGCCATGTATTTGCAGTTGCATCATGTGGTTGTGAAAGCTGGACATTGAGTAAAGGGACAGGAGAAGAACTGATGTTTTTGAATTATGGTCCTGGAGACGTCTATTGAACATACCATGGACTACTAAAAGAACCAACAGATCTGTCATAGATGAAGTGCAACCAAAGGGCTTCTTGGAAGCAAGGATGGCTAGACTGTAATTGACATATTTTGGATGTGGTC
Source organism: Pedetes capensis (assembly GCA_007922755.1). Taxonomy (NCBI): domain Eukaryota; kingdom Metazoa; phylum Chordata; class Mammalia; order Rodentia; family Pedetidae; genus Pedetes; species Pedetes capensis. Next base: position 14,075 of record VMDO01025135.1, on the reverse strand, counting down.
AGGAGGGACCAATCCTTGGAGAAGGACATCATGTTTGGGAGAGTGATGGGTCAACAACAACAACAAAAAAGAAAACGCTTAACTAGATGGATTGACACAGTGTCTGCAACAACGGGCTTAAATACAAAAAAAGATTGTGTGCCAGGCACAGAATTGGGGACTGTTTTGTTCTGTTGTATACAAGATCTCTATGAGTTGGACCCAACTTGATGGCACCTAATAACAGTCTCTAACTGTAAAAGAGGTTGCTAGTATATGACACAGTAGTACAATTAACACATTTTGTACTTTGTGTTGAAATTTATAGAAAGCTTGTCTTCTGTGACTTTTTGATATGAATTTATCTCTAAGCATAACATACACTTGTACTTTTCCACTGTTTTGAAAGCAGAAGGAAGTGAAGAGGGGATTGTTCAAGGCCAAATGGTCATATTTAGAAGCTATCTCAGATTATAGCCATTGTTATGTGTACAATTTTATTTGCCGGTTCTGTGTGCATAGCAGACAAGTTCTTATAGGAACTATCTAATCCCTCTAGATATTTAGAAGTGCCCAATGTATTTAAAAGTTGAAATAGTAGAATAACAACATTTTTTATAAATAGCTTTAAAAACTGTTGGGGAACACTGTATTTGGAAATGGAATTGTTAAACCACCTCCATGAACAGTGTACTCAGTGTACTTGTTCATTGGGTTGAGGGAGGTAGGAGAGAAGAAATTATAAAAGGTGTTTTGTTAGTGTGTGCTAGAAATTTTCAGCTTATTCATTACCTTATATGTTACGTGCATTTTATTTAGCTTTTGTGTACTGTATATATTGTGTACATACTGGACAAATGGGTCCTAATATTATATCTAGTCTAGATATTAGAGAGGTTGCCAATGTATGGTGAAAGTAGAGTTAGTAAACTAATATATTTTGTGTACTTTGTGTTAAAATTCACAGAAAGGCTGTCTTTTGGAAGTGAAATTCTAACATATCTAACTGACAAGTGTGCCTATATCATATGTGATATAGCAGAGAAAGAGTTGGAAGAAATGAAGGGTTATAGGCTAGAATGCTCCTACTTTGAAGACTTTTTCAGATATAACCATTGTTACATGTGTGTAGTTTATTTGACACTACTATCTATATAGTGGACAAACTGAAGTCCTTATTTGAAACATCTAATCTTTCTAGATGTTTAGAAGAGCACAAAGGCTGGGGGTGGTGGCTCATGCCTATAATCTCAACAGTTGGGGGGCTGAGGCAGGAGGGTTAACACAAGTTCAAGGCCAGCCTGGTCCACATAGTGAGTTCTAGGACAGCCTGGGCTACACAGTGAGACTCTGTCTTAAAAAACAAACAAACAAACAAAAAACCCCAAAGGCCAGGCACAGTAGTGCACACATGTAATCCCAGCCACTTGGGAGGCAGAGGCAAGGAGGATTGCAAGTTCAAGGCCAGAGGCAGCCTGTGTAACTTAGTGAGACCCTAACTCAAAATGAAAAGTAAAAAATGGGCTGGGGATACAGAGCCCAGTAGTAGAGCACTTGCAATGCATGTGTGAGGTACTGGGTTCAACACTCAAGTACTGCAAGCAAGCAAACAAACAAAAACCCAGAAGAAAAAAAGTGCACAGAGTATGTTATCGGTAGAGGTAGTAAATATTACATTTTGTAGATATGCCTTTTTAAAAATTCATAATGATATATTGTCTTTTGGAAATGAAATGATGTAACCACTTTTCTGAGCAGTATACATTATTGTATTTGTGCTGGTTCAGGGAGATGAAGGGAAAAGTGAAAAGGGCTTTATGCCAATATGGTTTTGGTGAAGGAATATTGACCACTGTTCCTTTATCTTTTCTATGTATATAGCATATATATAAAGGACAGATGAGTCCTAACTTACAAAATCTAGTCTTTCTAGATATTAAAGAGGTTGTCAGTGCATGACAAAAGTTGAGTTGGTAAACTAACACACTGAATACACTTTGGTTTAAAATTCATAGGAAAGACTGTTCTTCAAGCCACTTAGGAAGTGAAATTGTTAAAAAAAAATCCCCTCAAAACATTACGGATGCATAAACCTAACCACTGGGGTTGATAGAGATGGAAGGATTCTAGGCCAGAATGTTCCTATTTAGAAGACATTTTGAAATCATGGCCTTTGTTAGGTGTGTGCAGTTTTTTTTTCAATGCTACTGTATGTATAGTGGGAAACTTAAGTCCTTATTGGAAACATCGAGTCTTTGTAGATGTTTAAAAGTGCATAATATGGTGAAGGTAGAGGGCTAATGTAATGCCCTTTAAGTATTGTTACTTCACGGGAATGGCTGCATTTTGGGAGTGCAGTTAAGTCTGTTGTCTTGGAGAGTGTGCAGACTGTTTTGTGGGTGGTGGCAAGGGTGGAGTGGGGAAAGGAGGTGTGCAAAAAGGAGGTCTCTGTGCCTGTGAGGTTGGTTCAGGTTGTCTAGCCATTGCCATATGTGCATTCTAGTTAATATTGCTGGGTATTTAAGGCCAAGTCCGGATGCTCAAAGTATGTTGGAGGTAGCAAAAATAATCCCTATATAAATGTCCTTTTGTTAATTGTGAGGAAGAACTGTCTTCTGAAAGTGACCTTGTTAGTTCACCTATTGGAGCTAGGGTTGTCACACGAGTGGCAAAGAGGGAGAAGAGGAAGGGTGAGGGGAGGGCTCTCTGCTTGTATCTCCACATGGAAAATGATGGTGTTCGATTATAACCATAGGTCTAGATGTGCATTTTTGGTACATTGTGTTTATTGTGCGTAAAACTTATTATTTCACAACATCTAGGGTTTGCAGATGTCCTAAAGTGACAACATTGGGTAAAAAGCTGAGCTAGTGGATTAGCCAACTTGTAAATATCTGTTATAATTGATAGAACAGATGCATTTTGGACTTATCATTTTTACACCGACTCTGGGCAGGGTGAGTTAGGACGTGTTTTTAGGCTGGCAGCACAAGGGTGGAAGGAAATCTAAAGGAGAGATGGGTGCAGGTGTGCTCAGATCTACATTTTCATCAGCGTCATTGGTGTGTATCTTCTGGTTGTACTATAGGAATACATTAGTTCAGTAGGGACACACTTTCTTAATATTTTCATAGTATGGATCTAATTAACTCTCTCCAAAACACCATGCTTAGTATATTCTGTTGCTTTATGTCTCATTCTAGATTGAGCATTAAGGGAATGTAGTATTTTAATTGTAACTCTGCCAATACTTCTAATTAGAGGCTTGATACCATTTTTATCTTCAGTGAAATTTTTATTCTCAAGGAAGCGAGATTATAGTTTTTTCTCACAGATTGAATTGGTGTCCTGTATTCTTGCTTAGCCTGCAGTGGTAGCCCTGTGGCATCCGATCCCGTCAGATCTCGGAAGCTAAGCAGGGTCAGGCCTGGTTAGTACCTGGATGGGAGACCGCCTGGGAACACCGGAAGCTGTAGGCTTGGGAGAAGGACCTGGCAACCCCCTCCCAAAAATCAATCTGCCATTGAAAACCCTATGAACAGCATAGAAGCACTGACAATCGTGTTTCCCCTGTTGTACAGAGGGTCGCTATGAGTCGGAAACCAACTCGACGGCACCTAATAACAACAACAACATTCTTGCTTACTAAAATATATAGCTTTGGGATTTTGAATTGGTGAATATTCACTATGGAAAAGCATGTGTGGAAAAGCATGACAAATGTTGTATAAATTCAGTTACCTAAAATGGAGCATCATGTGTGCATATGCAGGACTTAGCAGGACATGTCCAAATGAATTCCTTGTGACCATGGATGACTGTTCTTTGCTGCTTATGTTTTTGTTTCCTGTAATGCATATATTAACTTAAAATAAAGGTTATTTAAAAAAGTGAAAAGTTTTTAACTGCAAATTCAATTTATTTAAGAATGAAGAGCCACTTACATTATCTGGCCTGTAGCTGTAGCCCTGTGGCATCCGATCCCGTCAGATCTCAGAAGCTAAGCAGGGTCGGGCCTGGTTGGTACTTGGATGGGAGACCGCCTGGGAACACCAGGTGCTGTAGGATTGGGAGAAGGACCCGGCAACCCACTCCCAAAAAGCAATCCGCCATTGAAAACCATATGAACAGCAGAGAAGCACTGACAATAGTGTTTCATCTGTTGTACGTAGGGTCAGCAACTTAATTATCTATGTCTTCCTGAATGTATTTTGGTACTATGTGTCTTAGAAAGCATTTGTCCCTTTCATTTGTGCCATTGAATTTATTGGCATAACATTGGCCATAATATCCTATTATCCTCTTAGTATGTGCAGAATCTGTAGCAATATCACCTCTCTCATTTCCGATACTGATAATTTGTCTTTCTTTTTTTCTTGATAAATCTCACTAGAAGCTTATTCATTTTATTTCTCAAAGAACCAAAGTTCCATTTCAATGATTTTCTTTTTTTCTATTTTGCTGAGTTCAGCTATGACCTTTCTAATCTTCTTTCCTCTACTTGCTTTGGATATCATTTCCGCTTCTCTTTTTCATTTTCTTAAGATGGAAGTTGAGACCATTGATTTGAGACTCTTCTTATCTAGTATAAGTATTAAGTGCTCTGGAATTTCCCCCAGGTACTGCTTTAGTAATATCCCACTTTTTTTTTCACTTTTTTTTTTAATGGTGTCAGGGGTTGAATATGGGGCCATGTTCATGCTAGGTTAATGTACTCTACCACTAAGCTACTGGGAGAAGGATGTGGCAATCCACTCCCAAGGCAATCCCAAAAAACAATCAGCCATTGAAAACCCTGTGAGGGTCGCTTTGAGTTGGACAGGACTCAATGACACCTAACAAGAACCACTAAGCTACATTCTCAGCCCTCATTCCATTCAAGATACTATAATTTTCTCTCTAAAAATTTTATTACCTATCAATCATCCATTAGTGCTAGGGATTGAATCTGGGGTCTTGAGCATGCTAAGCATATGCTCTGCCACTGTGCTACATCCCCAGGCCCTATAGTTTCTCTTTTGAGTACTTCTTTGACTCATGCATTACTTAGAAGTGTGTTGTTCAGTTTCTAATAATTGGATTTTTCAGAGATGTTTGCTATTGATTTATAATTTCATTCCATTGTGGTCAAAGAACATACTTTGACTTGAATCCTTCTGATTTTTTTGGCTTAAAACAATATGAATTTATTCTCTCACATTTCTAGATGACAGAAGCCCAAGATCATTGACATTGGATTAATACTAAAGTGTTGGCAGGCCCACTCTCACTCCAGAGGATCTAAGACAGAGTCATTCCTTACATCTTCTTGCTTCTGATGATCACTGGTATTCCTTGGCTTGTATCTTTTAAAATTACTGACTTGTTTAATGGCTCAGAAAATGGTCTTTTTAAAAATGAGGTGGAACCCAGAGCCTTGTGCATTCTGGGCTAGTGCTCTACCACTGAGCCACACCCCTATCCCTGGTCTATTTTGACAAAGGTTCCTTATGCATTTTAAAAGGATGTATATTCTGCAGTTGTTGGGTGGAACGGTAAATGCCTAGTAAATCTAGGTAGTTGATAGGTTTTATTCAAATCTTCTATATCCCTACTGACTTTCTCTGTGCTTGTTCTATGAATTGTACAGTCTAAAATTGTGGATTTGTTAATTTCTCCTTGTCATTCTATTAGTTATTGCTTATTGTGTTTTAAACCTGTTATTAGGTACACACTTAGGATTGTTATGCCCTCTTGGTGAATTTACTCTTGTAGGATATTCATATAACTACTCCAGCTTTCCTTTGGTATATCCGTTTCCATTTTCTTATTATTTTTGAGACTGAGTCTTGCTACGTAGCCCAGGCTGGGCTTGAGCCTGTAATCTTCCTGCCTCAGCCTGCTGAGTGCTGGAATTACAAGTGTATGCCATTATGCCCAGTCCCTATCTTCTTATTTTTAACCTATTTGTCTTTATATTTAAAGTGGATTTCTTACAGGCAGTGTGGAGTTGTATTATCTAATTCCCAAGAGCTGTTCAGGTATCTAAGGTCTCCAAGAACTTCCTAACCCTCCAGGCCACTCACTTCCTTGGAGGAGGCTCTGATAACTAGAATATCATTTCTCCATATGAGCTATATATGCCTTCTGTCATCTTCCCCATGGAGTAACACTCAAGGAATTATTTCTACTTCCCCAAGACAGTTTTTCAGACAGCAGGGACATATAAACTCATGGGAATTCCTCAGTCAGTGTCAGACTTGGCCACAAGCAGGCTCATGGAGGATTATCCAAGGCTACCTGAGAAGTACCAAAAACTACATTGGAAAAAGTATGGGAGGCAGGAAAGTGAAAACTAATTTCTATAGAAGATTTTACTGACTGAAAAGATACTTGTTTTCCATTTAGAACTGCAATTAAGGGCAAAAAAACAGGACTAATTTAACAGTACTGGGCCCAGATAAGCCCCTTGGGAATGAGGAACACTCACCTGTAAGGGTAAGGAGCATTTGCTCTATGCCCAGTGTATTAGTTTCCTATTTCTACTATAACTACCCCAAATTTAATGGCTTAAAAAAACATAAACTTACTCTCTTATAGTTCTGGAGGTTAGTAGTCTAAAATCAAAGTGTAGTCAGGGATGAGTTTCTTCTGGAAACTTCAGGGGGAATCTGTTTCCTTGCCCTTTTGTAGGTTCTAGAGGCTGTTGGCTCGTGGATCTTCACATCACTTCAACATCTTGCTTCCTTTGTCACATCTACTACTAACTTGCATCCTTCTGCTTCTCTCTTGCAAGTATCCTTGAGATTATATTGGATGGGCCCACCTATTAATGCAGGGTGTACTTCCCAGCTCAAGACTCTTAACTTTAATTACATCTGCAAATCCTCTTTAGCCATACAAAGTAACATATTCACAGCTTCCAGGGAGTAGGATATGGACATTTTTGGGGGGGGCAACTGCTTGGCCTAATATAGCCAGTTACAAGTTAGCCTAGCTATGGAGAAGGAAAGTCTGCCAGGCCCTAGACCTAGTATGAGGCCTGTCCTGCCCAGATTTGTGTGCATTATCCTGTTCTTCAGATATGACTCTTTCTTGTTTGCTTTTTGTAATATGACTAATTTTGGTTCAGTCAACTCTGTTCAAGATGGCAGGGAGTAAGTGGTACCAAATCTGTATGTCTAGCTCCACTCCCAGGTTACTTTCTTCAAGGAGAAACTGAGTAAGAATGCTTAAAGAGGGTGCCTTAGGTACAGTTGTTAGGTGCCATCGAGTCAGTATCCGACTCTTAGTGACCCTCATAGGGTTTTCAATGGCTGTTTTGGGATTGCCTTGGGAGTGGATTGCCAGGTCCTTCTCCCATTTAGATACAGTAGTCAAGCAAAACAACCATAAGCTTGAGTTGTGTTGTTGTTGTCAGGTGCTGTCGGGTCAGTGACCGAAACACTATTGTCAATGCTTCTCTCCTATTCACAGGGTTTTCAATGGCAGATTGATTTTTGGGAGTGGGCTGCCAGGTCCTTTGCCCAGACCATCGGCTAAGCAAGATCTTTTCCCTTCCTCTGGCCCGGACCATTGGCAAGGGAACAGCCGGACCCTTTTGGCCCAGATCTTCGACCACCAACAAAGAACGAACCCACTCTCCGTCTGATCACAAACGAAGCAAGAACTGTCTCCTCGTGACCACCGAGACCATCAACACAGGTGTTTGCCCCTGGAAGGCAAAAGTGCCTGAGGCTTTTCCTTTCTCCCATCCCCAGCTGGCTGGTGTCCCGAGGGCTGCAAGAGTCTGTGCCCCTCACCCGAGGGTCCCGAGTGAATTGTGTTTAGTATCTGTGTGTGCGGTGGCACCGCCTGGCTGGACCGGGAGGCACGTGCCCCACATAGAGTTGTATAGACAGACAATCTCAAAGGTTCTAGTCCTCACCTGCTATGTATTAGCTGTAGGGCCCTGAACAATGATCTTAACCATTTGGCTTCAGTTTCACATGTGTCAAATGGAGTTAATAGTGCCTGCCATCTTCATATGCTTGTCAGGAGAACTAAATCTAAGGTAGTCTACATAAATGACTTGGCAAAGGGCCTGACACAGAGTAAGGGCTCAATGAATATTGTTGCTTTTTATTACTTTAACACTTGGCTGGCCCCAAGTATGCTTTCTGGCTTGTCCTACCAAGGGTTTTGGTCTTGGTTGGGCTCCCTAAGGGACCTAAGGAGGTGTCTTTCATTTTTTTGTTTTTTTTGAGAGTCTCACGATGGAGCCCAAGCTGACCTTAAACTTTCAGTGATCCTCCTGCCTCAGTTTCCCAAGTGCTCAGATTACAGGTATATGCCACAACCACACCTGACTCTAAGTACCTGTTTTGAAAGTGATCTTTAACCTGGTCTTTGCCCAAGTAGTTCTCTGTCCATCTTGGAGCACTGAGGCACAAGACATTGGCACAAATTCTGCCTGAGGTGCAGGCAGCCTGGTTTGATCTTGTTCACTGTTACCCATTGTTATGCAGTCAGCAGATATGACTGAGAAGACTGAGTGGCCACAGTCAACAACAGCGTTGTGAACATCATTGTTGTTTTTACCCTTCTGGCCCCCTCTGTTTGCAGAGCTGGGGGCGAGGGGGAAGAATTTAACCAGAGATGCTGTTTTGCAAAGTAGAAGAGGAAAAGTTAGGGTGAAAAGATAAAAAGTCTGTTACCAGGATCCTGGTGTATATGCCAGGCTTTTCAGTGTTTTTTCCACTAAGCAGTTGGAAGACCTAAAATGGCTAACTGTCCAACCAGAAGTGTTTTTGTTTTGAGGCCAAAATGATTAATTCAATATGATTCTAATTTTCCGAATTTCAACAATTCTTAGAATGAAGTTTTTTATGTGAGAAATGACTGTACAATAAGGAGGCCCATGATTTCCACATGTGCTTTATGAAAGCAGTTTCATTATACTGAAGCAATACTTCAGAAAGCAATGTTGAACATAAGGCAGTTCTGCAAATGCTCTCCAAAATCCAGCCATTGGCTGTGATGAGTACAGCTGAACAGCCCAGTTCCATCTTTCCAGCTTGTTTATTATCTACTTGCTACTCATTCATCGTAAGTGAAATTGAGAAAGGGTGGAAAGAGTAGTGAGAGGAGGGAAAGGACACTTAAGAGTTGGAGTGGTCAGGCCTTGAGGAATGCTCACACCCCAAACTGCCTTAACAAGATAGGGAAATGAAGGCTAAAACTGTCAGGATGATTAATGTATTTAGGGAGTATGGAGTCAAGGAACTTATCAGTGACTGGGTAGAGCAGGGGATACCAGTTAGGGACAGGAGCCTCTCTAACCTTGACTCATTTCAAAGACAACTATCCTTGCATCATTAGGTCATACAATCTGTTCCAATCCATGAAGTAAAATGCAACTGAATTCCCAGAAGCTTCTTTTAACTGTGTCAGACTGACTGTTACAAAGCTCCCTGCATAGAAGTGACAGCCCCAGTTGGGTCTTTATTAACTACAAGTTATGTTAAAAACATGAACACAAAATTGCTATTTTGTACAAAACTTAAAAATAGTCAAAAGAGGGACACAATTACTACTTTCCATAAAATCTGAAAATAGTCAAATTAAGGTTGTGAAAATCTAGTAAAATTTATTGTAAGATACATTTTTTTGAAAATATCACATCAAAGTTATTCAGTGGTAAGTCTTTTACTATCATGTATTTTTCCCCAATTCTTAAAAGTCAGTAATGGACTGGAGGTATAGCTCAGTGGTAGAGAACTTGCCTAGCATGTGTGAGGTTTTGGGTTCCATCCTCAGCACTGTAAAAAAGAAAAAAAAGAGCAAAAGCAAACATACTGAGAATTTTGTTTTTGGTGGTACTTGGAGATTGAAGCCAGGGCCTCAAACATACTTTGCAAGTACTCTACCACTGGGCTGCACCTCCAGTCCTTTTAAATTTTTAAAATTTTGAATGTCTTGTTAAATTACCCAGGCTGCCTCTAGCCTCAAACTTGTGATCCTCCTCCCTCCACCTCCCGAGTTGCTGAGATTACAGATGTGCGTCAAAGTGCCTGGCCCACACCAAGGATTTTAAAGTCCTGGAGGAGAAAAAGATAAGACTGTGCATCCTCTGATTTATTCTGTAAATTTAAATGTTTTTTCAACAAAAGGCTAAAGTTTCAACTCCTGCTGTTAATGTATACATTAGTATAAACCTAAGAGCTTTTGTTGGTTGTAACAGGATATATTTGTAGTTTTAGTTCTTGAGAACCAATTATTGGAACAACACAGTCATCCATTAACAAGCAAGGGAGGGAGGGAGTGGGGGAGGAGATGAAGGAGAGAGAGAGAGAGAGAGGCACCTCACTTTTTACCTGTCTTCACTACTGATTTACTCAATGACCTCTGGCAAGTACATTTCTTAAACATCATGAAAATGTTTATGATATTCTCAAAGTCCCTCCATGATACCACCTAACTTCCTGACATTAATATACTCACAGGACTCCAAATAGAATAACTATAAAGTATATTTAAGTGATGCCTAATGTGCTAAGTGTTCTGAACTTTGTCACTTTAGATAGGATCCATTTCCCTGGTGATTTGTAATGATGATCCTAAGGTCTTTATCTTACCGGCTGATGAAATCATGGTTTCTGGGTAAAGTCCAAATATCCAGAGTTCTCTCTGGTCTTTGGTATTGAATCATGAATCTGTGCTTCTATTTTTGTTTGCTTGTTTGAGACAAGGTCTTTCTATGTAGCCCAGACTGGCCTTGAACTTGTGATCCTCCTGCTTTAGTTTTCCAAGTGCTAGGATTATAGGAGTGCATCTCCATGCCTGGATAATCTGTGCTTCTAAATATTCAATTCCTTCTCCTCTCCTCCTTTTCTCTCCATCATTAGTTTTTAGAGAGTATGGTTTTTAAATATAAAAGGAACACACACACACAATTTTCTAAAACCAATATGCCAAAATAAAAAATTACCACACTGACAGTAGTTAACAGTTTTCATAATTTAATGAAAAAGTATTGGTAAAAAGGTGACATTTGAAAAAAGATTGAGTTTATCTTGGAAAACTGGACTATATAAGACAAGATGAAAAAAATTATCAAAGAAGGTTAAGAGGTAATACTTCAAACAACAAAATGTAGCAAATGCATTTTGGGGCAATTGAAACGTATACAACTGAAGGCTCCTTCATTTACCTAGGAAAATCCTGTAAAAATATTACCACTATATTTCCCTGACTGGAATGATATTTTAGTCAGTACTTTCCCAATGGCATTATATGTGGAATTTGGCTGAAGCACTGTATCCATGTTTGCTTTTCCTCCTACTCACTCAACTGAAAGGCATGAAAGGACATAGGTGACCACATAACATAAGAAGTTTACAACTCAACTTCATTATAATTTCAGTACCATGAAAGTGGTGAATTAATACCTATTCCAGCAATACTCAAAATAACACAAAAAGCACAGAAGCCTGGTGCGTGAATAAGGGAAATTCTCTTCTTCATTTTTCCACTCAAACAAAATACAGGACACCTACCACATGTGTTAGGCACAAAAGAAATATCTTGAAGATGTAGCCAAAGTTGAGGCAAAATACAGAAATTTTCAGAAAAGGAGGAAATGAAAAGCCAAGGAACCATTTAACAAAGTTACAAGAATAAAAGTGAAGGAGAAGCAAACGGTTGAGTTTTCCATAGCCACAGCAATGGCGTAAAGGCCACTGCCTCCACTGACTGGCACCTGCTGCACCTGGGCTGTTTCACAAGTATCAAACTTTACAGATTGAAAATGGCCTCTTTTGTATGAAAATTCTCACTATACTTTCCCAAACCAGAAGAAAGAGAATATTAATTTAAGGCTAAGAAGAAGAGATCTGAGAATTATAGTCTGCTTCACATTTTAAAAAATTGCTACTTTTCTTCTTTTCTTAAATGGGAAACAGACATGCTTTATCCCCTCCCCCAAAATGTAATTATTCTCTTCCTCCAGAAATTAATCAAGGCTGATAGTTTGGGAATGGGGTATAAGCAACTTGTGAAAAATGACTCCAGCCTTTTTGTTTGGGAAACTGCCTTGGATTCAAAATTGATACAAAGCTAAATTATATCCATGTGTTAAACACATGCTTTCAAATTGTTTGACAATAAAAATCTGTTTCAAAATTAAAGCAGGTAAGAACACTTAACCTCTGCATTTCATTATATCTTAATTATACCTCAATAAAAATTTTATAAACATTAAAGCAGGTATACAAAAACTGTCAGCCAAACTTATTTTAGTCAAACCTACTTGAAACAACACAAAAACCCTGACTGGTACAAATACCCCCAAAATGGTCTCACTTTGGGAAAGGCTCTGGGATTCTTTGCAAATGCTAAACAGAGAATCAGAGCATTTTCCTTGGAAGCAGTACTTTTGTACTTTTGTAAACACTATCCACAAGTTAGTTCTTTATGCTTGTTAGCTGGATAAAAGAGTTATGAGTGCGTCCCCAACAAGCAGGTCTAGGAACAGGCACTGGACATTTGTAAGCATTAGGATAATTGACTTAGTAAGTTAAGATACTGTGAAATGAACGCAACCTTGCTGTAAAGCAAAGGAGGAGAGTAGTGAGTTTGACAGTATCTGAGAATGTTAATCTCCTGGTTTCTCCCTTCAAGAGGGTTTACAGACACCAGCAGAGTTAGAAAATGTCTACAGACAGGAGCTTTGAGAGTCACATGCTGTAGCTTCAAAAGGTAAGTAGTTGTAGTGTCTGGTAATCATGGTCTCTTGCAAATCTATTACCAATGCAAGGACTCTTAATACATAGACTCATCAGTGTATTAATATAACTGGAAAACTGCCCTGAAGTATTCACTGAGCAAATACTCTGGGCCCAGCTGTCCCAACAGCTTCTGACAAACCAAACTCTGGATAATTGGCAACTCTTGTAATGTGCTTGTAAAAACTAGACCTGAAACCTTTTCAAAAACTGCAAGTCAATTTATTGTGGAAAATTTTCATTCTTTTCCCTGCAATTTCTCCTAATAAATGCTAGAAGCCTTTTGGTGTTTGGATTTCCCTCAATATATGGAGCAAAGGCAAAGAGGTTAGGTTATTCTTGGCAGCTTCTAATCACCTCTGCATTGAAGAATGGGAAAGAGTATGGGTCTTACTTTTACCATGGCAATCCCGTCTAGAATCATGGGAAGGATTTTCCCTGTCTGAGCTCTCTCTCCTTACTCTGGCTTTTTCTTTATCCCCATCCCCTTCTACCTCTGAATCACTCAGCTCCAAATCCGGGCAATATCCATCAGTTTCCTGATAAGGAGCTCTCCCTGCTGACCGCCTGAGAAGCTGCCTCCCCCAGAACTGCTCCTTAGGGTTCATATTCTTGGTTGGCTTCACACAGCATTGGAGATCCTCAGTGGTTCTCGCCCACCTATTACTGGCTTCTTTACAGGACCTGTTCAAGTGTTCCATAGTGGATTTTTTAAAGCTACCCTGAGGGGTCAAGTGGGAGCTGAGCATAGACTCCTGGTCACAGAACATCTCACTAGAGCTATCTGGCTGGGTGACACTTTCAGACCAGCTGCCCTCTAGGCCATTGGATTTGGCAAACTTGGAGTTAGGCTGACTCTTCCCATTCCCTATGGAAGCCTGTTCATGGAGGGCAGCCTGAAGGGTGAGAGGCTTCCCCAATGACTGCCCATGATAGAACTCTGAAGATGAGGCTCTCCAAGTAGGGCTGGAGCCCTTGGCTTCACTCCAGGAATGGCTGCGGCTGGCCAGCAAACAATTACTCTTGCTCTCTAGTGGATATCTTGGATATGGTTTCACTCTCATGTCTAGTGGCTCCTGAGGTACCTGTAGGCTCCTTTTATTGTGAACAGGGGAGCCACTGCCAGCAGAGCAGGGTTGGTGTTCAGTCTCTGTGGAGTTGTTTCTGCAGTCTTCTGAGGTTGATCTGGGCATTTTTAACTTTAAGGTAATTCTTGGTGGTGGGTAAAACAATGAATTCTCTAGTGCATTTGTCAAAGGAAGTCCTGGTTATATCACCCTACGATCACAGTTAGAACAAGTCTTCCTCTAATTTTGAGTGCTCTGCAGCAATTTCTTTGCTGATAAGCTGGAC